>JAHFZB010000065.1:118483-377833 GCA_036884735.1 Huso huso
GGAAGTTACAGACATAGAAGGTTGCTACACCCAGCCTAAGGGAGGAAAGAAGCGCAGAAAGACCGTGAAGGACACGCCATCTACGTACAAAGGCTGAAGCAGGTCCACCTGACACCAGCACTTTCCAAGGCGATAAGTATCATGAACTCGTCAATAACGACATTTTATACGCACGCCGGGCGCAGTCGCCCGCCTGGCTCACTACAACAGCGCTCACCATCCCTCACTTCCGGAGATCCAGACAGCCGTGATAAGCCTCCTGCTGCCGGAGAGCTGGCCAAACTGCAGCAGTGTCTGGGGCACAGGCGATCACCAGTACACCAGCTCCAAATGAAGCGAGACCGTCCCTGCTCCGTCTTTACAACTACAAAGGCTCAATACAAACCTGCCCAAACTCCACATGAAAATTACAATTCTCATTTCAGTTTTACAAAGATTAAAATGGGTATGTTGAAGGTAAGTAGTCTTTTATTTATTTTTTAGGGAATGTATTAAGGGCTTCTCCTAAAATAATAATGATAATATCTTATAATAAGCGTATTTAATTATTGAACAATTAAGCTCTAGTTGTGTCATTTATTTATGTATGTTGCTGCCTCCATTGGCATACATTCTGTTGTACTTTTTCGATTTCAGGGTTTGGTTCTGTTCTAAATCGAGATCACCCAAAATACCACCACAGAAAGACGATTCTTTTCAGTTGTGCTTTGTATGTTTTAAGAATCGTGTTGATGGTAAAGGGCGTTTTTCTAGTTTCTGTAATTTGAAGAAAATATGCATATTTGCAGATAAGAAATTTCTAATACACTTTTGGTGTTTGCAGACATTTGGATTGCGTGATGCTTCTTATAGTTGATACTAACTATTAAAGCTCTGTGACTACCTGGTTTGTCATCCTAGCAGCGTTTTAACTGTATGGCTCTTCTAGAGCCACCCAAATAGCGCAAAAAATGTTGAATTCTCATTTTCAGTTCTTTGCAGATTTTGAAATAAGCGTGTTGAAGGTAAAATTTTTATTTTTATTATTCGTTATAGAATTAATTTTTATGTTATTAAACTTATAATTTTATAGGGTTTTTATGAGTTATTTTTTTTCCCCTGCAAACTCGATTCGGTGATATTTAATTTTGGCGGGAACAAATTCATTGTATCTGTTAGGACAACTGCAAATATTACAAAAAAAACACCTTTATATGTATGCTTCTCACAAAACGGCGGGTGGGTGGTGTCAGACCAGACCAGGAAATAAATAAACAAGACTTGTGGTTTGGTGGAGCTGAGCGAATGCTTTAAAACTCAGCATTTAATAAACAACACTGAAAATAAGCGGTTTGAAACAAAAACACAGGACTACGGCATAGCCAAAATAAATAGACAAACAAACGGACTAGGCGGTGCACAGACAGGCGAACAAAACAACGGTGAGCAGGTTAACTTCTTATTTTACTTTTACAATTTGCAATTACCTCCGTCTCATCCGTTTTCTCACTCACGAACACCCTAACCCTGATTGAAAAGCGTGCATCTATATATACTGTTGTGCTTCAAGAGTTCAATTACTAATTAATTATTCACTTGAATCCCAACAGCGTGGATAATTCTGTGCAACCCCGTTGCTCATATTACATTTAACCAGCTTGTGATTAGTGATTTATTGCTCTCCTCGTGCATAAATACAAATCACACTTTTTTTAAATACCATTAAAACACCAGACCGGTTTATATCCGTGTGTGGCTATACACCAACATTAACCTGCGCCGCAACGCCACAACACATAATAAGCACACAGAGCGGGGCACATTGCCACATATACCCCCCCGTGCAAAACACCTATGGCCTCAGGCCACCTCCCCATAAAAATCAACGGTCAGGCAAAGTCTCGGGGCTGGGAAGGGAAGAGCTTCAGTGGGCCCCTGGCTTTAATGCATGCTGTCAGCAGCCCTGCCCGGTAGTGGCACGGCTGACAACCTGCTAGTCCACGCACCCGGCGAACTTGCTGCGGGGGATGCTGGTCTCTGACCTCTCCCCTTCCTTCGTAGCCGGTAGCTCCCCTTGGTGGGCTCCGACCACAGTACTGCCCGAAGCGGCGGAAAAAGAAAGCTACCCAGTGGGGAGTGAGTCCAGTTCCCCACGATCTCCGGCTTGTATGAGCTGCTGCAGTGAACTGGGTCTCTGACCTCCCCCACACCTTCTTAAGTGGCCCGGCAGCTCCCTTGGTGAGTTCGGCCACCAGTACTTCCCTGCTGCGATGCGGGCAACTGGCAGCCCAAGCGGCAGGCGGCTGGCAACGCCCTAGCGTCTTGTGTGACAGGCAACCCAAGCGTGCGGCGGCTGTATGCCAAGCGTCGCGGCGCGGCTGGCAGCAAGCTGTGCGGCGGCTGGCAACCCCAGGCGTCTGCGGCGGGCAGGCACTCCTTGGGTGGCATGGCAGAGTCAGGACCAGCAGATGCGGGTGTTAGCCTCTTCTCGGCCTCTGCAGCCGGGCGGTTCTTCCAGCATGCTTCCCTCAGCAGCCCCTATGCAAGGGCTGCTGGGGCATCTTTTCCGTCCTGGTCTTTCTGGTGAAGGAGGGAGGGCATCCTGCTTCTCCTCAGTAGTGATGAGTGATGGAGGAGCAGCTCCCTCTCTCTCCTCGTGATGGTGGGGAAAGTGATACCAGCAGGCATTTCATCCTCTGCTGGTGGGGGAAGATGACCAACAGGCATTGTCCTCTGCTGGTGGGGGAAGTGATACCAACGGCATTCATCCTCTGCTGGTGGGAAGTGATACCAGCAGGCATTCATCCTCTGCTGGTGGGGGAAAGCAAATACCAGCAGGCATTCACCCTCTGCTGGTGGACAGGGACAGCAGGCATTTCACCCTCTGCTGGTGGACATGGCGGAGGCGGGAGGCAACTCCTGCTGCTCTGCTCCTGCAGTGGGGAGGTGGCCCGAGGAGGCAGAGGCAGCTCCTGCTCTCTGCTCTGGCGGTGGTGGAGGCAGAGGCAGCTCCTGCCCTCTGCTCCAGGGTGGTGCCGGAGGCAGAGCAGCTCCTGCTGCTCTGCTCCTAATGGAGGAAGGTGGAGGTGGCGGGGCAGAGGCAGCTCCTGCTGCTCTGCTCTGCCTGCCCGATGAGGTGGGGAGGCAGGGGCAACTCCGGCTGCTCTGCTCCCTGCCAGTGAAAGGTGGGGAGCAGCATTAGCAGTCACTCCCGGCGGCGGTGGGAGCAGCGTGCTTGAGAGTCTCCCCTTTCCAGGGGACTGGTGCTGCTCTGCCTCTCTTTTTTGGGGACTGGTGGCGACTCTGCCTCGGAAGGGGAAACCAGTGAGCATTCTTCCTCTGCTGGTGGAGATGGGGACAACCAGGCATTTTCCCTCTGCTGGTGGAGGTGGGACCAGCAGGCATTCTCCCTCTGCTGGCAGCTTGGTTCCCTAAGGGTTATGGGCTTTTCCTCTCTTTTGGGCTGTGGGCCTTTGACTCCTCCCCTTTTTGGGCTGTGGGCCAGCACGACTCCTCCCCTTTGGGCTGTGGATGCGACTCCACCCTCTTGGGCTGTGGACGTTGAACTCCCCCCCACTCAGAAGCGTAGGGCGTTTGGGCTCTCCCACTCTCAGAGTAGGACGTTGAGGGCTCCTCCCACTCAGGCGTGGGACGTTCGGGCTCCTCCCCCACTCAGGCGGGGCCTGGGGCTCCTCCCGCTTGGGCTGTGGGCCGCTCAGGCTCCCTCCCACTTGGGCTGTGGACAGCAAGGCTCCTCCGGCAGGCTGTGGACTCAGGCTCCTCCCGCTTGGGCTGTGGGGACTCAGGCTCCTCCCGCTTGGGCTGTGGACGCTCAGGCTCCTCCCGCAGGCTGTAGCTCCGGCTCCTCCTCATAACTTTCTTGGAAGGGACAGTTGAACAGATGATCCTGAGTACTTGGAGGCATGATTGGCAACGTTAAAATGCGTGGATGTCTGGCCCTTAAGCCCTGCCTCCTCCTCCCTGTCCTTCACCTCTTTATCCTCCTTCCATCCCATTTTATTTATTTTATATATATATTTTTGTAATCCAACAATTTTTTTTTTTTTTTCCTCAAAAAATGCGGTTCCTGCTCTGGCCTGAGTCCCTGGGCGCTGTAGTCCCCGCAGGACACCACGTGTCACAAAGCCCGCCGGGTGGGTGGTGTCAGACCAGAGCCAGGGAAATAAATAAACAGAGACTTGTGGTTTGGTGGAGCTGAGCGAATGCTTTCGCTCAGCATTTAATAAACAACACAGAAAACAAAACGGTTTGAAACAAAAACACAGGACACTGCACTTGCGCCAAATAAATAGACAAACAAAGCGGACTAGACGGTGCACGAACAGATGAACAAAACCACGGTGAGAGCAGATTTAACTACTTGCTTTTTTTACAATTTACAATTACCTCCGTCTCAATCCCGTTCTCCACTCACCCGAACACCTAACCTGAGTGGAAAGAAACGTGCATCTATATATACTGTTGTGCTGGGATTCAATTACTAATTAATTATTCTTGAATCAACCGTGAAAATATTCTGTGCAACCCCGTGCTCACATATTACATTAACCAACCGCGTGAAGTGATTTGTCTTTCTCCTCGTGCCTAAATACAAATCTACACTTTTAAAAACCACGTGAAACACAGACCGTTTATATCCGTGTACCAATGACTATACACAACATTAACACTGCGCCGCATAACATACAACACATAATAAGCACACAGGGACGGGGCACGTGCCACAATGCTTTATAATAATTTTTTCATTATTTAATAATTCGCTCCTGTTAACTCATTTATTTCATGTATATAGCTGCCTCCACTGGCATACATTCCGTTGTACTTCATATCTAATATCTCTGTAATGTTCTAAATCGAGACTAGAACAGAGGCAATTTGGATGCAAGGCTTACATTCATTTTGATTTGTTTATTAACTCAGTGAAATGCCCGTTGTACCTGCTGTATCATGTTTAATTTATCAAGTTGCACACACCTCAGTACTTGTGTCCTTATAACATCAAATTTATTCATAAACCTTGATTAGCAAGTAGCAGGGCTTGCTGGGTGCTTGCCTATAACAGGAAGGCATGGCCGTCTGTTTAAGTGAGATAGAAAGGTCTCATGACATGACCGTGATCTTCGTTCTGTTTACCAGATCCTCGAACAACGAAATGGACATGGATCAATATGGAGATGGAGATTAGTTCATAACGGAACTCCCAGAGGCTATACTGCAGAATTTGTCTATTGCCACATTATTATTATTATGTGTATCGAATATGTAGGCCCGTGTCTAGTCGTTTTTTTCATTTGAAGTTATTTATAATTGCCCTTTTTGCGTGAGCCCCATCAAACCATATGATCTTGCTTCTCCACTAGATGTCCTCTTCTCATTTATAACGTCTTTATTTCTGGATCATTAATAAAAGCGGATGCAAGTCTTACAGTTTTGAATCTGAATCACATTTGCCAATGCTGTAAAGTTTTTGAAAATTGTCTACAATTCTCTTAACACAATTCCTTTGTTAATATTACTGTCTAAGTGCTTCCTCTTCAACATGCATACAACATCAGCTTTAAAAATAGCTTAGAGTTAAATATTTCTAGGGCCATGTCTATTACATGGAGAACTCAAGAAATTCCACATCAGTACGTTAGATATACATACTTTAATGACTATAGGTCTTTTTTTAAGACAAAGTTAGGAAAATACAGAAATTATGAATGCATTTATGAAATATAGGTTAAAAGCGTTACTGCATATTCCCTGTTACTTTTTTTTTACTGGAGCAATCTAGGTGAAGTACCTTGCTCAAAGGTACAGCAGTGGTGTCCCCCACCTGGGATTGAACCCATGATCCTCCGATCAAGGTCCAGAGCCCTAGCTTTTCTCCACACTGCTGCTCATTACTGTTGATACTGAGACACAATGGTTGCGCTCAGTGTTTAATGAAACAAATAAAGATTTAAACAAAACAGCACACAGCACTTGAGGCCAAAATAAACAGACAAACAAAACAGATTAACACTAAACAAACAGGGACGAACAGACAAACGAACACGGTGAGTCGAACAAACACACAAGTATGGTGCTGGTCCTACCAGCGAAATAATTAGTGTATGCTTTCATTTAATTTATTTTTTATTTTCTACTTCTCCACCGTTTCTCCACTCACTGAACACACAACCCTAAGTGAGTGAAACGTGCATCTATATATACTGTTGTGCGAGTTCAACTACTAATTAATTATTCACTTGAATCCCCATACGTGAACTAATTTTGCAACCTCGTGCTCACATACTATTTAATACTTTAAATGAATGCAATTGCAATCCCCATGCCTAAATACAACTATATATTTTAAATCACTCGTGCTACACACACCATTTATATCCCGTGTAGCAGTGTCTATACACAAACATTAACACACCACACACAACATATAACACAAATGCACACAGGGCAGGACACATTGCCACAGCATGTTTTGTTGGTGAATGGTACAACTGTTCTGGCTCTGGGTGTAGAACTTTTGAACTGGTGGGTCTAGTATTTAAATAGTCAATATAAAAAGAACTCTAGGGTCCTATTGCACTTCATCCACTAGGTGGAGTAGTCAGTATTATTTGGTACATGGTAAGGCCCAGCCCAACACACGACGACATACCTATTAGAAAAAAATAAGCATTTTCTTGGGTGCACTTTTAAAGTCCATTAATAATATGAGGAGAAGGCCGGGCAGACAGGTCCTGCAGCAGCTGCGATTGGTACACAGTCAACAGACCAGTGGTGTTTGCTAATCTCGCTGCCAGTGCCCCCGCTCTATGCCTTTTTAAGTGCTTCTCAGTGACCTACACTGTTTATTTGGGCAGGAGAAGTCACGGGACAGCGTTAAAATGGCTGCAGTAAAGCAGCCACCATGGAATCAGTGGGTGGGAAATGCTGGAGCCCCAGCTTCTCCACACCCTGGAGGGCATACAATGCTTCCACCCGTCTGGAGCAAGTGGGCGCTGATACTGGGCTGCCCACAAAGACTGCAACTCCTCCACAAAATCCGGGAGGACCAGGAGGAGCTTACAGCTGGCTAGTATAGTCGACACCGAAGTTTCAAAACTGATGGGTGGACCTGGGTCTCCTCAGTCCAGGGATCTGGACCTGGGCAGCAGCTCTGCTCACAAGGGCTGCAGGCTCGTCCACCAGCAGGCCACTAGGAGCCATATAGGTCTGTGGCAAAGTGGTTGCTGATTATGTACAGGTGCAGAGGTGATGCAGTGCAGGAATAAACGGACAGAGATTTGTAATCCAGTATGGAAAAATATATTTTTTTATTTTTAGCTATAATCCAGGTCTGGTGACCAAATAATAAACTCTGGTTATACACAGCGTCTGCGTAAAACACAGAGAACAGTAACAGGGATTGCAGCCCTAAACAATAAACACAGTATCTCTCCCAATATACAACCACGGTCACCAGTCCTGGGTGCGTGCTGTAGTGCTCGTGGTGGGTGATACAGTTTAAAGAGTGACAATGCAGTGCTGTTCGGGTTCAGTGCTGGCTCTTAGCGACAGCTCCGAACGTGTTGCCGTCTATAAACACACAAGTAACAATTATAGACAAGACAAACAAACAAACACTCACGATACTCTTAATACACAGTGCACGGGTCCTTCGGGTCTATTTCAAAACCAAAACAAAGGAAAAGATTTACAATTCTCAGCCCCTTTTATGCGGTTATGCATGACCCCTTGTAGCGATTGCAGCTGATTCTATTGCCTGCGGCTGCTACCTCGTTTACCTTCCAGATCAATACATTCCCACCAGAGTCTCGTCTTTTCCAGGCTGACTGACTTCCCCCCACCCAGGGAATGAACTGTAAGGACAACATGTGTCCAAAGCCTTTCCATTTCGCTACTTAGTACCCTCACAGGTCGAGAGGGAGATTTACAACCAGAACTCATTATATTTCCGTCACACCTCATTATTGAGTATAACAATAACAATGAAGACTTTTTCATTATTGGAATCAATAAAGGTAAACTTGTTAAATTATTCTTAAATCCTTCTTGTGTGCTGTTTGACACAAACACATACAAGTTAGTTTCCTTTCATGTCCATGACAACTATGTTAAGTCAGACATCACTGGCAATATCCTATTCACTTCACCGGGTCATTATCTCTGCCACAAGGCAATCAGCATCATTTCCTCTTTGATTAAAGACATTTCACACCTGAAACAAACAGAGAGGCCATTCTAACAATTATGCATCTAATGACTGGGATAATAGTGAAATGTCACAAAAACTAAATATCATTTGATATAATATTAAGGTAACCTGTCTGTCTCACTGCTTCTCTGTCTATCTGCCTTTCTATCTGTCTGTCTGACTGTCTTTCTGTCTGTTCCTTCAGCAGGTTGTCTGATGAGAGAGGTGATCAATAAAACCAAAGTGGCCTACCAACATGTATTCCATATGAAAGGTACTGTATACCATGACTCCTAAACACTCAATCAGAAGAGGAAGGGAATTGTTCAAAAAAAACTGACAAGAGATTGAAGAAAAAATCAGGATCTTTATGTGACAATATAAATATTTATTAAAAGAAAAGACTTCTCAAATGCTTTGAAATCATCTAGACAGAGACAGGCAGGCAGACAGGTAGGTGGACCGACAGATGTGAACAACACTCACCTCTCTGTGTGCTGTTATTTAGTCTTTGAGTCTGTGGGTTGTTGGGTGAACACGGTGATGGATGGAGTGGTGGATTGCATTGAAGAAATCAATGACAGAGATTTGGAGAAGTTTGGTAGCTCCATGCTTATTTCTTTATATTTTGTAAGGAGATTGATCAGCCTTCTTCATCTTGATTAAGGTTTCTCAGCAAAGTAAATAGGAGCAGGTACACCTCTGATGAACGTTCAGTACTATGTCCAATTCTAGTCACCACAGCACCAAAGTGACATTGTGGCCCTGGAGAGAGTCCATCAAAGAACAACCAGACTGATTCCAGGGCTTAAAGGACAGAGATACCAAGATGAACTGAAAAAACAAAATCTATTTAACCTTAAAAAAGAAGAATTAGGGTGCATGATTGAATTTTTAAATCTTGAAAGGAGTTGACATAGTTAACCCAAACCAATACTTTTAGCGCAGTGTAGAAACCAGGACCATAGGACCCAGTTGGAAATAATTACCTTTTTTACCACCGTTCAACCAAGCCACTTTAGAAGATGCTGTGTTGTTTTTCACCTGCAACTGACCTCACACACAATGAACATCTGTAATCACATGTAGATAATGCACTATTAGGAGGCGCTATTGTAGTTTATGGTTGTGTTTTTCTTTGGTTTTTTCTTCAATATTATTGCATTTTTTTTTTAAAGTGTACAAAGCATGAGCTGAAAGGGAGGTAGGTCTGTTCTTAATAATATATATATAAATGTTTCCGCCCTGTTTGGGGCTGAATGTAGAAGCCTTTTGGTGACTTTCACGTGATGTGATTGGCTCTTGTAATTCTGATATTTGCATAATTCAGATTACACATAATTCTATAGTTACTGCTTTCTCTCACCTTAACTCAAAAACTACTTGTATTTTATTTCTCTCCTGAGCGTTTTTTGCTAGTTAAATTACAGTTCACGTTGCACTGATGAGCCCCAAACAGTGCAAAACATGCCTGCAGATACTGTGCTTTTGACTTTTAAAATAATATGAATCTGGAAGCCTTTTGGTAACTTTCATGTGATTTGATTGGTTCTTGTAATTCTGATAGTTACATAAATCCTGATTACCCATGATTATATATATATATATATATATATATATATATATATATATATATATATATATATATATATATATGTGTGTGTATGTATGTATGTATGTATGTGTGTATGTATGCAATAAGGCCGACAGGGTGTCCATATACATTGAATATCATAGTAGTAATATTACTATAGCTTATGTCAAAAGTCTAATTTATGACCCTTTTGACCTTATAGGTCATAATTTATGAATATATAATGAGGGGCGTGGATTTATGAATTTATGAATATATAATAAGGGGGGCCATGGATTTTTATATAGGGTATGGAATATTGGTATTGATATATATATATATATATATATATATATATATATATATATATATATATATATATATATATATAAAACAGACCCTTTGTATTTAACAAGTGCTTATAAACATTAAATATTTATAAATGTAAAAGTATGAAAATAAAATAATTACTGTTGGTAGGATTTGAACCCACGCAGACAATTGAGTCAAAAGGATCTTAAGTCCTTTGCCTTAACCACTCAGCCACAACAGTTTTTTCTTAAAACATTAATAAATAAAAAAATAAGTATTAAGCTTACGGGGTTTTCAGAGAATCAAGGTGGTGTGGTTGAGCAAAAGGTTGAACAGATGAAGACTACGATGTGTTTTTGTTTTTAAAGGGGCAAGTCTGGGCATGTTTTCAGACCTCATAAAAAGGAAAATATTTGGGCAGTTTATTAGAGTGTTACACAAGATGTCTCGTACCGTTGTTAGTTGCTGCTCAGAGAAAGTGGATCTTGAGGATCGGGAAATGTCTGAACTTATAAAGCCTTTAAAAATGCACATTAGCCCTTCCAGAGGCGAAAGAAACCACGGCTTGTAAAAAGTTTCAAGAGAGTCCAAGCAAGGGGCCTTCAAGCATCCGTCCCAAGGATCCTCTGTGTACTGTACAACCTCCTCTGTGGACTGAACTGAAAACAAACATCAATGAGAGAGAGGGGCGGATGTATTAGGGTAACTCTGAAAACGCCCTAGGGGCGCCTCAAGGACCACCCATTCAAGGATCTCTGATAGGTCATCTCAAAGGATCCCCACGGTGCCCATAGGCGAAACCTAATCTTGGGAGCATACTAAAGGGGCTCCCCCATGTCCTTTTGAATGAAGGAGTCTGACACCATGGTTTCTGCAAACTTTGATACTTCTCTGAAAATGCCATTCTTGAACCTTGCGATCTTGAGATGGATTGGACCAGTGAAGAAATGACCCAACATAAAGACTTTGAAAATGTCCCGCTCCTCAACCCTGCAGAGTCTGGACGACGTTGACGGAGTCTTAGGCATCTCTTTTGAAAAAGTATTAAAGATCTCTATGGGTCTCGTGGCTTCTCTATTGGAAGTGATCATTGACCGTGATATGGTGAAAAATTGCGTGGTTTCGAAATTGACCACCCGAGCCAGCTGAGACACAGCTGCCTTTTGAGCGACCCCCAATTATTTTGATCAACATTTTGAAGAAATACTATAAAAAATACCGTTCCGTGGCTGAAGCTTCTGGTGGCTAAAGCTCTAGCTTGTTTCAATTTTCATCCATCTTTGACAAAACTTCAGAAACTGGTGGAAGATATTTTAACAGAGCTAAGACCAGAACACAGCATTAGGCGTAAACTGATTCATCTACAAGAAACCCTGGATGACAAGACCCGAGACATTGTTAACAAAATAACCAAAGCTTTCTACCATCGCAGTTTTACAAACCCGCGTGCTCCATTAGCATATTACGGGCCTGTGACTTTTGAAAATGGGGAACGTCCAGACTCCAGCAAAACTGAGGAAAACCATGGAGGGGCTGCTGTTTGAGTTAATAGCTGAGAAAGTGGCTTCCAAGAGACTCTTTCAAACCTGATCCCGTAAATGTAAAAAATGTTCAGCAATTTAAAAAGTGTAACTGATTTAATCCATAAAGATATTGATACTAAAGAATGGTCAGAGTTGGTAAATACACATGTAAAACACTGTAAACCCTTAAATGCATTTTTAATGAATATATTACCTAAAATGTTTGATGAAATAGAAGATTGCAAATGTACACATATCATTGTTTTGTATGCTTATGTGACTGATGTATATTTTTTATAACATGGCCATGTTTTTAAGAGATGAAGATATATCGATAGTTGTGCAAAATGTCGTGGATTATTTAGTTACTAATCATGAATGTTTGTGTAAAAAACTTTATAGCTCTTCTAAAATGTCCTAATCTTCTTGATAAACTGTGAATAAAACTTTTGAACTTCACATGTCTCTGAGGTGTTATGATAACCTTTGAATAAAACTTTTTGAAAGTCATATTTGTCGCAGTTGTGTTATTTTGGTTAAAGATGACACATCAGCGTATGAAAAAAATATACTCACGATCCCTCAAATCCTGGAGGTTTAGGGGTTTACAGACTCTTCAAAGAGCTCTGGGTCTGATGGGCCTAAAGTCTGAGAGGGTCTTAACTGCCTTTTTTATCAGAGCAAGACTCATATACGTTGCATAAGCCCTCTAAAATAAACTTTAAAGAAACACCATATTTGTATAATATCGATACACAGTGGCAGGCTGATTTAGTGGATATGTCTAGCTTGTCAAAAGAAAATGGAGGTTATAAGTACATGTTAACATGTATAGATATCTTATCCAAATATGCATGGGTCTTACCTTTGAAAAATAAGTCATCTAAGACGGTGACAGAGGCGTTCAAGAGGATCATCAGCGCTGGTAGGAAACCTAAAAACTACAAACTGATAAAGGGGCGAATTTCTAAACAAAGCATTTCAGCACATGCTAAAAAAACATAATATTCTACACTTTACCACGGGGAATGAACTAAAAGCATCTATTGTTGAGAGATACAACAGGACTCTTAAAACAAAAATGTGGAAATATTTCACCGCTTTTAACACTTTAAGTATATGGATAAACTACAAGAAATGGTACAGGCTTATAACAACTCCTTCACCGTAGTATTCAAATGAAACCTTCAGAACTTAATGAAGATAATTCATTTAAGTGTTTTAAAACTTTATACTCTAAGAAGAAAAGCCCTAAACATATAAATTTTAAGTTTGCCGCTGGTGACAGCGTAAAATTTCAAAGTTAAGAGCTCCCTTTATAAAAGGCTATGAACAGACGTTTACATCAGAGATTTTTACTATAACAGAATGTATACCAAGATTTCCACCGGTGTATAAACTATGTGATTATGATGGAGAGCCTATAATGGGCACCTTTTATGAACCAGAATTGCAGAAAATAAATGTTAAGACTGATAGGCTGTTTAGGATAGAGAAGATAGTTGCCGAGAAAAAGGAAAATGGCAAAAGTCTTATCTCATAAAATGGGCGGTTGGCCTGAAAAAATTTAACAGTTGGGTCGCGAGGCATAAGGTGGTGGATCTAAGAGTTAACAAGTACTGACTGTATTTAATTACACTTAAAACATTATTCATGATGTCTCAAGACTCTTTTTATGTAACTCTGCCTAGTAACGCTTCACAGGAGGTTTTCCCTAAAAACGCTATATCCAATTTTACTATCAAATTGGTTAAAACACTGAATCTACCGGGAAAATGGGAAGTTTGCTTAGCAGAGATTCAATATCCCATACCTGGGATAATATAAGCCTTAAAGACAGCACTTTTATTACTTATGATATAGAAAAAGCGGTAAAACGTGATTATACTATACCAAAAGGATATTATGAGACCCTTCAGGATGTAATAACAGCTATGAACGATGCCATGCTCGGAAAAGGACTAGATCAGAAAGGTGACAAAACTCCCGATGAACAATATAAAAATGATTTGAAATTAGTCTATAAACCTATAGAAAGACAATTTATATAAAAAGTACTACACCGTATATGTTTATGCCAAAGAACATCTCGGACAAATGTTGGGGTTTCATTGAGACTATAAAGGGTGAAACTATTGAACTATTGGGCCCTATTGAGGCTAAAGTGTATAGTGCTCATTTGAGGACCCTCTACCCAGCCGATATCAGAGCGGGATTTTATACCCTGTATGTCTATACTGATATCATTACACATCAAGCGTTGGAGATAGTTACGTGCCTCTTCTAAGATGCGTCCCTATTAAAGGCAAAAACAACGATATAATCACGGTAACTTCACGACAGACCTCATTACGTGCCCCTCAGCAAGACCAACTTTGACACGTTAACTATACAAATTAAGACGGACCAAAACAAGTTAGTGCCATTCCGTTTTGGGAAGGTTGTAGTGAAGTTGCATTTCGACCTGTAAAGCCTCTTTTTTACACCTAATTGAAAATGGGCCCTAATGGATATGTCAATCCTTATATTAATTATTACAAAAATCAAGCTGGTAATGGTTTGCCTGGATTTTCTGGAGCTCGGTAATGTAACGGAGCGGGTATAGGGGTATTTTGAAGTCTTTTCAGAAAAGCTTTACCGTTACTTAGAAGGGTTTTGAAATAGTTAAACCTCATTTAAATCAGCAGCTAAAAATATTGTTAGTGACGTAGTGTCAAATGTCCTAACAAGTCATAACCCTCATAGCCATAACAAGAGCCAGTCAGGGAGGATTGATGGTGATGTCCGAGGATACAAGAGAAAACGTAGCAAACCCCAGGATCTCGCTATCATCCACACAAAAGGCTAAACCAGCTACATTGAGGTCATTTAGTAGCGGTAACCGGAGAAGGAGTAAGAAACCAAACCCCCCAGAACAGCGAAAAGAGAAACATCTTTTAAATCATGGCGCTGGTACATCATATGTCTCAAGAATGTGAAATCAGAATTGGATCTGTTTACTATACCTTATACCCAGACAAGTATTGAAAAAAAAACCTTTATGTGGAAATTCCCCCTGTCTGCCTTGTCTGGACACATTTCATCGAATTTTACATAGCAGGAAATGGGGGAAGATTATCTTGATTTGAATAATACTCTTTAAGACTTTCATGCAAAATTACTAGGGCTGATGGCTCCGATTTAGTTGGATGCAGTATAGTGGGTATTATCAATTACCCTGTAGCTACCATGTTTCACAAGTGGATGTAACTTTAGGAAATCGCTTAATTGGTCAAAGCAGTAATACTTATCCTTACCGTAGCATTATAGAAGCAATGCTAAACTTTAGTAAGGACACTCTAGAATCACAGTTCACTGCCGGCTTGTTTACAAAGATACCCCAGGACACATGGATGAGACTGATCCTGCAGGGGCTAATGAAGGTCTAGTTAAACGGCATGCGTTTACCAGAATGAGTCATACTGTTGAACTTTTAGGACCTCTGCATGCGGATATATTTTTTCAAGAGAAACTCATGCTGAATGGGGTTGACCTGAAAATTAAAATGGTGAGGGCCAATGACACTTTTTGTTTAATGTCTGATGCCGCAGAAGAGTTCAAACTTAAAATTTTAGAAGTCTCTCTCTATATTAAAAAAGTAAAAGTGTCCCCTGAGGTCAGAATTGCCCAAGCTCAGGCCTTGATGACCTCTAATGCCCGATATCCTATTGATAGAGTGTCTATGAAAGTTTTTAGTATTCCTAGAGGGAGTAGGGTATGTAATCAGGAGAATTTGTTTCTGGGGCAGTTACCAAAAGTTTGTGGTTATTGGTTTAACAGATAATGACGCATTTAGTGGTTCCTACGCTAAAACCCATTTAACTTTAAACACTATGCAGGGAACTTTATAGCTATGTACGTCGATGGTGAACAAGTCCCCTCAAAACCTTTACAACCCCACTATACAGCAAGACACAACCCCGTCAGGGAAATATTACAGTCTAATACAAGCCACGGTAGACATCTCAAAGACAAACCGCTGATAATTGATAGGTCAGACTTTATTAGAGGCTATACGCTCTATGCATTTGATTTGACCCCTGATCAAGAATGTGGAGATCATTTTTCCTTAGTGAAAAATGGTAATATGCGCCTTGAAATGCGTTTTGCCAATGCTTTGCCAGAGACGGTGAATATGATTATATGCTGTTTTTGAGAACGTGATTGAGGTTTCCCACCAAAGAGCTGTTCTCTTTGATTACTGAAAAGTTTGATACAACATTGATCCTTTTAAAAATGAATACCACTCAGCTTACAGCGCTGCTATCCGGCAACCCGTTGACTGCAAAGTATTTTTTTGGGGTTCTAGCTAGTGATCAACTACCTAAAGGAAAAATAAAAAAACTGCCGGCGATACTCATTGTCAACCGGACCCCCAGAATTATCCGGGAGAACACTGGCTAGGGATTTATCTAAAAAAGAGGGACAGGGAGAGTTTTTTTTTTGATTCTTACGGTAACCCTCCAGATTTTATTTATTTTCCTAAGACTATCTCAAACTTTTTTTAGACAACAATGTCAAACAAACAGTGTACAATAATCAGCCTCTACAAGGTCTTATGACCACGACATGCGGCCATCACTGTGTTTTCTTTGTACATCATCGAGCCAAAGGACTTACTTACCCTGAGGTTATGGCGCTCTACAGCTCTGATTTAAACAAAAATGATCTGATGGTGTCCCAATTTATACATTGTATGTCTAACCCTAAAAAACAGAATTGTATAAATATATTTTCATGCGTGCAGTGTGTCAAGACTCATCATGATTTTAAAAAATGTTATGAATGTTAATCTTCAAAAAAAAACTTATGACATTGTAAATGGTGAATAAATATTTTTATTGCTGTAAAGACATGTATATATATATATATACATACATATATATATCAGACATTGTTTATATAACATTTGCATGAATATACAACAAAATGTATCAGACAATGTTTACACAGCATTTGCATGAATATACAACAAAATGTACAGATATATAAACTCAATAAAAACAGTAACATCTTAATAAGTTTCCCATAACTGCTGCCTTTTTTCTGCTTCTTATGCATAGGGGTCTCTAAGGGTCGTTTTTTATAAGCTTCTATGAGTTGTCGTGTTTGAGAATTAGGTACTGTAGAATAGGGGACATTTATTACAGACAAACCTTTGATGAATTCTGCCCATCCTACAGGTAACCTATGTTCAGGGATATGGGTATGCCCCGTTGCAGCCCTGATTAAATCAACCATATGCGACCCTCTAATGTTCTTGCCCCTAAGAATGAATTCCCCTTGATCATTCCATGAGGTAACCAAAGCATTCTGAGACATAGCGTTAAAAAATAAAATTAGCATTTTCTTAGATCTGGAGGAAGCTACTCATAACAGCAGTCACTATCTTAGATTCAGATTCTGCTGTCGATTGGGCCGTTTCCTCAGAGGGGGGTGTAATTAATGTCAGGGTATTCAACTCTTTTTCACTCTGTTTAAGCAAGTTTAGATATCTCTGTAAGGAGCTGGTGTATAGCTTAACTTTCTCATGGTCACTGATGTCGCTTCTAAGTAGAATGCTTTTCATTTTCAGAGTCAAGTCGGCTTTCAACTGCTTTTTTAATAGGCTCGAATTGTTGGGGCTCAGGCTGCCAAGTCTATCGAGTTGATGTTGTGGTATCAGAAACATTTTCTGGGAGTGAGTCATTTTACAAATTAACTTTGAGGCGTTAAGAGTCCTGATAAAAAGGCAAAGCAATCCTTATTAAAGCGCCAATAAAACCACCACTCTGATTCACAGTTTTTTCTTCTTTTTTTAATTGAATGGTTCTTATTGCATAGGCTCTTTATAACACACCGCTGCTTTTTGAGAGTATTTAACTGACTCGAAGTTAGGGGGATGTGACCCTTTAAGGCATTTAAGGCAATTTCCACAATAGATTTGATAAAATCGTCTGAAGCGTTTTGTAAGATTGCTCTTCTCTGATGAGCAGAGCTATGAACTATGCTCTTTAAGAGATGGAGGTTACGTTTTATTCTAGCCGACATGCTGCGCTGTTGCTAAGCCTAGATAAATAAAAGTTTTAGAGCAATAACCGGCCGCTTATAAGTGTTTTGTCTTGGTATTTCTCATGATATAAGCAACTGGCCAATCAGGAGTAAATAAACCAGTTCTTAGACGGTATGCTTCGGAGGTTAGTGCCTTCAAGTCTATTAAAAGATAACCATAGGGTTTTTTGTGCATCTTGAAACGCCTCTAGAAAAAACTTGGAGTTACAGGGGGTACATCTGCCGGGCTAGTGTGTAGATTTGAAGTTTATCTCGAGGGTTTTTAAACAGAATAATGTAATTGGCATTCAAGTTTATGGTACGACTCATTTTTCCTTGAAAAAACTAATTTTGAACCAAATACAGCACGCATAAATTCCTATGATGAACGTATTTTGTAAAAGCTTTCTGTATTTCATCATTTTCGCTAGCTGCTTCCATCAAGTCATCTATAATGAGTAAATTGATTTTGTTAGGAGGCATTAAATTATCATCGGTTAATGAATCTGGTATGCCTTCAATAAATTTGATATTTTTAAATTTAAGGGCCAATTCATTGTATAATGCCTGCCAACAACTATAACACCAAATGATATTCTCAGGGTTTTGGAAAAGATCTGTTGAGTTTTCTAAAAGCTGCTTCACAAAATAACTTTTCCCTGAATTGGAGGGTCCCATATTATAGCTGCAAAAGGTACAGATAGTCTAATATCAAAACCATCTTCAGTGTCCATAAGGAAGCGATGTAAAATCAGAGCGCAAGACCGCTTATTGTAGACTATTTGAAAGGTTTTCTGGAGTGGTTTGTTTTCCAATTGAAATTCTTTTTTATTACGGTGAATCTGGGAGCCTCGAATCATGATATGCTCCCATGGGGTGTTTCTATCATGATTCAAAAGTTTTGTACAAAGGTTTTTAATGAAGCGAGGTTAATTAATTTGAATTATCATAGTTTAGGTAATCCCTTTACTTTGAGACATGTTTTTCCGTTGTTTGTGACGTATCCATATGTTTTAGGGCCCCTGACACAAACTCTGTAATGTATTCCCCGGCTTTAACTCGCTAGTTAAATCACCAAGATAATCGCCTAGTTCTGGACGCCAAGCCTGGGGCCTGCTGACAAAGATTACAGAGTCTGTATCATGATACAGACAGCGACCCTGCAGCCGATCAAGAGGTTATAGAGCTCAGAGCCGGGCGTGGCGGTTGTAAATGCCGCTATGAATGACGTTTACATTACCTGTGGGAGTATAGGTATCAGAAGCGCAACGCCACTGAACCTGAGCCACCGTGATCACTTACAAAACAAAAATGCGAAACCTGATATCTTTTTTGAAAGAGATAATGGAAAAACTGGTCAGGATCCTTTGCCAAGCTTGTAGAGAGCTGGTTAGTTCTCTGGGCTAGTTTTCCCCACAAACTATTGAGGCATAGTTTGGAGATTTGTCTTTTAGCTGGATTAACATTAATGTTTTGAGGATCTAATTGAACCCCCTCTTTCTGAAAATATTCAACAATATAACGCTCTTTACGCTCCTCATCGGTACAATGAGCAGGGTAGCCTGAACTTTCCTGTTTCCCCTTGAGATGACTATTAATGTAACCTGTAAAGAGAGTGTCAGATTTCTGAGGAAAATGCCACACTTCATGTATTTTAGACACTTTGTAACCTTTCTCAAGAGCTTTGACTACCTCTACACTGCACCAGGTCCCTGTCAAGGCTCTTTCTCCAGAGGTATGATTACATACCCCAGTCTGGTTTAGTGTTTCCGCGCATGAACGGCATAGGGTAAACATTAATTTACCACTGATGCGGGCAGGCAGTACAGGGAAATAAAGACCCCTAGGAGGCAGAACAGTTAATTTGAACAATCCAAAGTACTGACTCAAGTCTTGAAAATTATGGTAAATTACGGTAGGATGGTCTACGGGATACACTTTTGTTTTGTTAACAAACGGATACAAACTAGTGAAATCAAAGTATTCCACCCTTTCATTTTCCTGGGTCACATAATGTAATGTAATGGCATTTATGCGACCCCAAACAGAGCCTCGCGAGGACTGATGCGTTCTGGAAAATCAGAACGAACCAGAAAATCGTGAACTTTAGGCTGTTTTTCAGTGTGTTCCATTCATGTTCCCAAATAACTCTGACTTCCAACCCGTAAACCTTTTGCAATGTTTCAATCTTTTCATCAAAGTGATGACGCATCGCACCACCACGATACTTTGCTTAAGGGTTTACATCGGCGAATCATAGCACAAGGGACAACCATGAAAAAACACCCTGCAAATTCAAAAAAGCCAGACACTTACCATTAATCACGGCATAACCGTCCAAGAAAAAGGGTCCTATTTTAAGCTCTCCGTAGTTTAAAGCATGTTGAATGAAAACATTTTCAGTTTCTGCTACATACATTAACCATTGTATCGAGGCATTTGAAAAGCTTTTTTGCTGCTCACGGTAATTGTCGGGAGGAATGATCGCTATTGTGTCTTTAGGCATGAATTTACTTCATACATAGCCATGCACAGTGAAGCAATGGTGGTACATTGGAAGGGGTCTATCTGCCCTATTGCATAAAACCTCGGTACGGAATTTGATACATGCCTCTTTCAAAATTTCAACATAATTTTTGCAGTAGAACGCCATTTCGTCTCTGAAATTAAAAACACCATTCTTAATCGTATCATACCATTTGTAAAAGGCATCACGATCTTTAGACATCATTTGGTGAACACCATAGTAACGGGGTTCAGGATAAGGGCCTACATAATTCTGGTTTTCAGCAGTATTGAAAAAATGAGGAAAATATCCTTTTTTGGCTTCAAATCCCATAGCTGCAGGCAGGGCACTTAACTTCATGGGCAAAAAGTTAAAGGAATCAATGTAACGCATCTTAAAAGCCTCGTCTGTAAAACACATCAACTTGCTACCCTGAGCTATGATATGTGGGTTAATTCCGTTGGTTACTAAATAATTCATCAGTAAATAACTGTCATAAGACTTTGCATTGTGTGCCAAGAAAGTATAGCCTGCATAACAAGGTCTGCGATACCGCTCAAAAAACTTTTTCACACATTCCTCGCCCTCCCAAAACCATGATTCACCACCCATGTGCATGCAGTACAAATAATTAGGAATGTGCACGCCAGCTTCCTGTCGACATTCAAAATCATAAAACACATATTTGTCTGTGGGTTCCTTAGGTTTAAGCATTTGAATGAAGCATTTATGATCAGTGTGAGGTAACAACACGGCTTTACATTGCTTACAGTAAGGAGTAAGACATTTATGAGTCTGTGGTTTTGTCTGGTCACATTTATAGAGAGAATAGCACCTTGTACAAAGTTTTAAAATGTCACACATAGAAACCTGTTTTTCACTGTTGGCTTTATCTCGGAGAATCTTATGCTCATCATAACAGAGCTGTGATCGACAATAACAATTGCAATCGTTACATTTTACCTTTACAGAGGACTCGCTGTTACAAGCTGGTGAAAAACACACATTACAGTGTCCTTCACAGCGATGTCCAGATCGGTTACTATATGCTGTGTAACAGTAATTACACAGATAGGCTGCACCCAGAAAACCTTTCAAGTTAACAATACCATAGAAATGATTCTCATGAAGAAACAGAAATACAGTTTTGTTTTTTGCTCGAGTATCTGTTTGGTGATTCAGGAACACATCCTTTTGAGGACATCTGTACCAGACCACAATTTTAACATCTAAGGCCTGTTCAAATTTATCTATGTCTACAAACGACACCATTTGATGTTCACTTAATCCCACACTCTGTTGAAGTTTTAAAGCCTCAGCCATACACATATCATAGGAACCCCGGAATTCTGGATATAACAAGCTCAGAACGCTGTAGGCAAAACATAATTGATTGTCTCTGTTGTAACATATAATCAGATGCTTGGCTTTTTTTCTAATAAGCTCACTTTTCATTAAGGTCTGCAAACCTCTCCTAAGACCACCTCCTTCTGGACACCTAATAACCTGGACAATCAACATCAAAGAGTCATCAGCCAAAATTTCACTATGACTTTGAAGGAGAGCTTCAATCTGACTGAGAAAATTGTCTAGACTTAAATTGGCTCCAGTCATTTTTACATACACTGGTATATCTAAGGATCCTGCTCGTAATTCAAGTTGCACAACGTCTGTTGGTCTTAGCGTTCTAGAAACCTCACTCAACATATTCTCTAACGTTTCATGTAATAACCGTAAAACTTCAGCGTAGGAATCCAAGTCATACAGATGTGTAAAGTTAAGAGGTTGCTTCAATTGAAATTGTTAAACATAGGTCTATGTCTACGCTGTACACCTTCCCCACCGATTCTATCACCGTCGCTATCCCTAGGGGGGACCTGTAAACCAGAAGGACCAGCCACTTGATCATCATGTAATACACCACCCCCCGGGGCTTTTATGCTAAAAGAATCATCACGGTAAGCCCCATCATTTAAGCTTCCCCCTATTTGTTTTTCCACAGCAACTACACTCTCTATAGTACCATGATTCTCTCTAGACATTTCATGCAAAAGCTTATCCAAAGAGTCAAAATTGATCTGAGTCAATTTAGCATCATTAACAAACCCCGGGCACTGGGAGTTATTGTTGTCTATATTAGTGGAGTTGTCATTTATCGGGGGCCTATCTGTAGAAATTTCATCAATCAGAGCCCTGATTGACAGTAAACTATACGCGTTATAATTTAAATCATTTAATAGTTTGTCTAGATAGTCAAAATTCTCAAAACAGGCTAAATTTTGGGGGTGAACAGTGGGCGGTCTGACATTGGGGGCTGTAGACATACTATGTGTATGGGAACTTGTTGAAGGATCAGAATTTAAGGTATTTTGGGGGACGATTATAGAATTAACCACAGAATTTGACACAGTATGACTCGGATCAATTGAAACCTTTTTATTTTTTTGAACACCATTCACAGCATCATCATTGTCAGAATCATCAACAGTAATTTCAATGTGTTTCCTTTTACAAGTTTTTTTGCGATGTGGTTCCATTGTAGCTCTACAAATACACTGCTACTGTTTTAAAAAACCCAGCGTTTTCAATAGGGTAATTAATGTCTGTATATTCTGAGCCACTTCTGGGTCGGAAACTAGGGCCCTTATAGCTGGGTGTCTGTAAATGATCTGATCTATAGTCAACTTTACATGTTTCAATAGCTCAACGCTGTGATACCTAGTAGTTGAAGTTGAGGGTATCGCATGTTTTAGCCTTTGGGGTACTTTGGCGAGCGTAGGGGGGCTCTTGATTGTAGCGAAGTATGAAACCTTTCGGAAATTTTACGCTGCCTTTTAGACTTTGGGTCTCTGCTGAAGGATGTGTCGTCCTCGGAAGATTCGCTTTCCACAAGAAGTGTACGTCTAGTGGGCCGTTCTAAATGAAAATATGACAAAATATACAATCAGACCTAAAATACATTAACAGATGTTTGAAATATTTAACATACTTTAAAAAAAAAAAAAAAAAAAAAAGCTTCATTTTAAATAGGTACGTACTTTTGAGAGGTCTTTTTTCAGATTTTTGATGTTTATTGGGAGGATCTAAGGGTGTCTTCGCATGTATAACTTGGCCCTCCTCCGATGTACTGGTAACGTCTTTCCTTTCGGGTTTTTCAGGATCTTCTAAAATAATATAAATGGTTGAATATGAATGTTTTATTAACCTAAAAATAATTAATATTATGAAAAAATGATCAAACATATTTTATTAATCTATAAAAACAATACGGTTCATACTTTTAGACAATTGAGTCTGACGCTAGGTCGCTGAAAGATGTCATGAAGTATTGTTCCAGATGTTCAGAATCTTCAATATATTCAGCTTCTAAAAAACAGAATGAATCAGCTATGTTTTTAAAAGGAAATCATAATAAAATAAAAAAACAATGTCTAACATGTAATATCATTCAAGCACTATATATATATATATATATATATATATATATATATATATCATAAGTACATTTATGTATTTGTTATTAATAAAACATAAACAGACAAATATGTCTACTATTTTACTCACTTTTAGGCGTTTCTGCTATCACTGAGAAATTATTTAAAAAGTCCTCAGGCACGACTAGATCGCATGGTAGCTCAAGGGATATGCTATGGCCCGGGATTGTATCTGCAATTTAAAAGGAGGTATTTATAGTTAGACCACAAAAAAAAAAAAAAAAAAAAAAAACCTCGCGATATTTTGGTTTAAATGAAAAACTCACCATTCTGACGCTCCAAAAAACCATGTTGGGGACAATGGAAATGAAGGTGAGAGGGGAATGTTCGTAGGAGGCTGCTCAATTACTTCCTCCTGGTGTGAAATTAAATGTTCTTCTATAAGTTCCTGGATATCTATAAAATATGAAAATATATAATTTTAAATAAATAAAATAATAATAATATTATTGACCACATAAAATAAAACACATGCCTAAAATTCACCGTGTTAAAGTGGGTATTTATAGTGTTCATATATCTGAGTTACATGCCTCATCTTAACTCTTAAAATAAAACCAGCATCACAGACACGCCACACAGTGTTCGTTCATAAACAGAAATAAACCGCGTCTCAAACATTTTTTTACAGTACATCTTACATTTAACCGCCATTTTAAAATCAGACCGCTCAAAAAAAAAAAAAAATCGGTTACCTTGCATCACAGACACGCCACACAGTGTTCATTCATAAACAGAAATAAACCGCGTCTCAACCAGCGTTTTTTACACAGAGTTAAAACAGCATTTAAACATTAAACATAGGACCTACCATTTAGAACCTCATTGTTGCGGGTTGATTCTCCGTCCATTTATAGTTGAAGTGGGTCTTTACGGGATAAGGTTCTTGAGAGGAATCGTCCTTTTCCAGAAGTGTAATACATAGCTCTGTACGGTGTGATTTATACTCTCAAAGATCCGCGGTAAATGCCTTTGTAACCACAGGGGGCCGGATCAGGAAAACCTATCCTATGGGAGATAAACACGACACCTGAACGGTACCTAGACTAGGCGGCGCCTCAAATCTCACCACCCCACATCTCTAAAGCAGTTATTCCAAAACCACCCGTCATATTCTCGATATTATGCTGAAATTATGCTTTATTATGCTTAAATCACGTTTTTTTTTTTTATGGGTATGCCGTTAATAAACAAGAATTGGTGAAGCATATACATATACTTGTATGTTTTTATAGTTAAACGCGTACTTAGTTATTTTTCTTTACTCAGTATTACATGCAAAAAATATTCTCATTCGTTTTGTAAACGAATTTATACAATCTGTTTTATAACACGAATCATTTTAGATACACGTAAAGGAGCATTACAACTGGATCGGGTCAATATTCGCCGTTTTTTTTAAAAACATAACGTTGTACTATGCTCACACATAGTTTTAAATCTAAAACAGTAAAAACGTGTTAATGATCTGCACGCTCGTCAGAATAGTTTGACTGTGTATGAGATGCTACTGGAGATTATCCTGATGGGAGGCTATTCAAAAACTGGCATTGATAAAACACTTAAATATGTTCTCTTATTTTATTTGCAATATAACACAGATTTTTCTCTTATTTTATTTTCTAATCGTTATGCCCCAAACTATATCCAGTTTGAAATACCACGAGGCTTATTGCCCCTAGCAGACTAAACGGCACCGCGGTGATCACCGAGCCATGTTTCTCAGCGGGGTGCCTTCCTCTAACATACGCTATCTGTACTTTTAATACACCGCGGCTCCAATCTGTTCCTAACGTGTAAAATTGAATAAAAATTTTTTATCCCCTATATATATCTATATATATAGATATATATATAGATATATTCACATTGAGATAACATCGTGCTTTCCAACATCAGCAACCACACCGCCACCCTAAGTCTGATATGTTAAAGAACTAGACTAAATGGTGCCACGATTCTCACCTCACAAATGATTTTCGGTTTTTCAGACACGCAAAATACCCTACAAAAACCGTAGCCCTTATTCCTTAAAACCTGATAAACTCTGTTTTATTCATTTACATATGTGTTTAATTTTCATTCATTTGTTTCCTGCAGAATCATTACATTTTGTTTTTATTCAGTTATATGCAATTCCATAAGTTTTATTGGTACGGCGCGAATAACCAAGCTTTGCAATAGCATATACTTATACCTGTTTGTTTGTTTATAGTTGAACGTAGGCTTAGTTAAATCTACTTTCTTTACGCGGTATTACAGGCGTAAAATGTTCATGCAATATATTTTTAATACGTCTTTCATTTGAGCATTTTTAATTTTATTCGCGGCAGGATAAAAATGCTCTCATTTGATCTTTTTAAAAAACAAGCAAACAAACAAACAAACACAAACAACCAAACACGC
Organism: Huso huso; assembly: GCA_036884735.1. Classification (NCBI taxonomy): domain Eukaryota; kingdom Metazoa; phylum Chordata; class Actinopteri; order Acipenseriformes; family Acipenseridae; genus Huso; species Huso huso. The sequence goes on from JAHFZB010000065.1 coordinate 144,558, forward strand.
ATAAACAGTTTTTATTTATAGAATTGATTCCAGGTTTTAATCTTAACAGAAGTATGCACGCTCCTTAATATATATATATATATATATATATATATATATATATATATATATAAAGTCTGTATATTCATTTGAAATAGTCATCGCAGTGTCTACCATGCTGAGACCAAACCTTAAGGCATTACAAATCACACATTTCACAAGCCTTCTGCAGGGTGCCTTCCTCTAACAGATAGGTATCGGTGCTTTTAATACCTCGAGCCTGTCTGTTCATAGCGGTGGTTATGTGTCTGTGAGTGTCTGTGTCTGGGGGGGGTCTCAGTGCCTGTGCTCATGTGCTGGCGCATGTAAGTGTACCTATAGGAAGTTGTGCGATGTTGAAACCAAAGGAACCGCCCCTATTTAAGTCACAGAGCGAGTTTGCAGTCATTCTTCTGCTAAAGTTTGATGAGTGCGGTTGGCTGCAGTTGTCTGCGAGGAGAGAATTCAGACTGTACTTAAGCGGTTGTCCTGGGAGTGTTTTTTGAAAAAGAGAGAGAGAGAGTTTTGTTTTTGTTCTTTTATAAATATTTAATTTAATATCTAATTTATTTTGTTTAGCGATACACTTTCAAAAGCGACTAATGCTTGAGTTGTTCTGTGATTTATGTGTGTAATGTTTAAACACATTTTAAATATAAATTTTTTTTCTTTATGCTTTTAATACCCTCTTTTAGACTTTCTCTTTTCATTAAGTGTCTAATGTAAAAAATACTAAGACTTCAATGTTGTCTGCACCAAGCATAAGTTAACATAAGCATTTATATAAAACTTGGGTTCCCCCTATCCCCTGATTACATGAATAACATATTAAACACTGATTTTTGTACATATCTTATAAAAGGCGTGCAATAAGTTTATAGGGATATATATATATATATATATATATATATATATATATATATATATAATATATACTTATATTCAATAAGCATATATGTCTTGTTACCATAATAAAATCCACGGCCCCTCATTATATATTCATAAATTCATAAATCCCCGCCCCCTCATTATATATTCATAAATTCATACCTATAAGGTCAAAAAAAGGTCAAAAGGGTCATAAATTAGACTTTTGACATAAGCTATAGTAATATTACTACTTACGCATGCCTCGGGGCATTGTGAGGCATGAGACAAAGCTGAGTGAACCCCAAGTGGCAGCAACCTGGCTTGTAACAGAACAGGTTAGTATGCACTCGCAGATCTGCAAAAAACAATTGCTAGGCTTACCTAATAAGCTACACTGATACACTGCACAATCTTGTTATAGTTCAAACAAACTACAAACAGATACTAAAACCAAATACAAAACAGGAAAAACAAGGTAAGAAAGCAGTGGCTGGCTGCTGTTTGCATCTCTCAGAGAGTCCAGCATGAAAGAACAGCTACCACAACACTCCAGAACTCACTCTTATAACAGGTGGGGAAGTAATTCCAAACAGAGGACCACACGCAGGACAGCACAGGCTTTATACCTGAAAATGTACTTCATTAGTCACTGCTGGGTCCAATCACCCCACCTGTTCATTTTATATTAATACGTTTTTACTGCTTGAAAATCTTTGAGGTAAGTAAGTGCTCTTTGACATGAATATGAAATTCAGTGTATTTTAAGAAGTTGTAATAAAGTATAATGTGGGGGTGGGGGTTCTTGACTATTGCAGCAAACACTGTGTACTCTAGCTATGACTGAGAAGAATTCTGGACAACCACTTTAGTGAATACAACGGAAATGCAATGGCAGGCTGATTAAGAGAACAATCTCAGAAAGTCATTTGTACTTTTCTCTCCTTCGACTTGCTGCACACCTTTGTGTTTGTCTTTCTCAAGTGAACTGACTGACGCAATGTAATGGTACAATGATTTGCACCCGACCCTGGCCATGCACATCTCTGAACTGGATGTAGATCGAGTTTTGGGGTTTGGAGACGAGACACATGTTCACAGAGAGGGGATGGAATGAGTTACCTGGTCATGTTGATGCTGAATCACTAGGATCCTTTGAGACCCGACTTAACAATGTTTTGAGATCAGTCAGCTACTAGGAACCAGAGGAATGCTGATGGGCACATAATTAAATGATAGTTTACTAATGACTCATGTTTTCTGTTAACAGGGTTATTGTGGTCTGAGAAAATAGAGAACATGTACCCAGGTAAACGTTTTATACCGATCTTTGTAATATACACTAAATTATTACACTCACCCACCATAGCACTGTCAATAGAGTGTTCAACATGGGACTGATTCACCTGCCATAGCACTGTCAATAGAGTGTTCAACATGGGACTGATTCACCTGCCATAGCACTATCAATAGAGTGTTCAACATGGGACTGATTCACCTGCCATTGCACTGTCAATAGAGTGTTCAACATGGGACTGATTCACCTGCCATTGCACTGCCAATCTGCTATATTTGTTTTACAGTTGTTATGTAACATTGTGTTTGAGATCCCACACTCGCTCTGTTTGAATACATTTTTTATTTTCTCGCACAGAGTACATTATCTGTTCAAGACAGGGCTTCTTCAGTGGGAGACCAAGCTGCTTGAAGATTGCTAAGGAAGTGTTCAGTTTCTCTCTCTCTCTCTCTCTCTCTCTCTCTCTCTCTCTCTCTGTCTCTCATATTTATGTCTTCCTCTTTCAGTGCTTTTTGCCACTGCAGTAAGGATAACAACTTGGTTATTTATTTGTAATCATTTCAATATGTATCAGGTTCAACTCTAATGTTTATTTTAGTCTTAGATTTGTAATTGTGTTTGCTCTTTCCTTTATTTATTTCTTTATATAATGTGTCAAAATATCATTTCCAGGAAACGCAGAGCTGTGGAAGGCCATGAGTGGTAAGAATAAATATTATATATAAATAAATATATCTAATATATATATCAATCATATAGGATACAGTATATTGTTATTTAAATTTACTAAAACGACCTTATTGACCAGGGTTCCTGAGTTTAACTCCTTCTTTTCCTGTACAGGATATATATCATGCCTGGTAAGAAAAGTCCTTCCTGCCATCAGAGACTGCTGAACCAGACCAGGTAAAATGAATTTGAAGTATCTACCTACAGCCACTAGAGGGGAGCACTTGCAGCTTTTCTGCAGTCACTTTATGGCCAGTCACAGACCAAAGTATTGTCACCCTAACACTTAATATAAGATCATTAAAAAAGAAAAAAAGTTAAATACAAACATTTAGTTAACTAAAGCCACTAAGTAATATGAGGAAAACTGATAGTTTAACAAACCATCTTCATTAAAAGAATCGATCTTACAGTTCAAAGTTACAGTTCATGTATATTTCCAACTCATTTTCTAACAGTTAAACTATGAACTTAACAACCCTGGTAACCATGGCAACAGAAAGGTAATAAAACAGTGTTCTATTTTCCTGTATCCCAGAATTCCCTGTCTTGGAACACAAATTTGAATCTGGACTGAAGACAGTGACGTTTTTGATATTTCTTTATAGTGTGGACGTATGTTTTGGAAAATGTCTGTATTTCAGTACTTGTTGAATAAAGTTAACATAACAACATTGGGTTTGTGTTTTGTTTGTCTCTTTCTTGCTTTGGAAGGATTGAGGCTTGAAAACACGTGAAGATGAGAGGGGTAAATGTGAAAGAGAAAGGGGAGTTACATAAACATCATATATTATATAAAGTGGTAGAGTGGCTTGAGGCCAAGGCAGACGACGGAGGAAAATAGCACAAACACAGCACTTTCTGTGAACTTTTAATAAACACAAATCAAACAAAACACAGGAACAAAATAATAGTTTGAACAAAACACTACACACAGAACTCTTCAAACTAATCAAAACAAAACAGCACCCAAGCACAGCTATCATCGTACCTTTGTCACGCAGTCTTCTCTTTTACTCTCCTTCTCTGCTCCACATTCTCCTATACAACCCGCACCAAACATTAATTCCCACCTTCCACACAGTTCAATTCAACAATTTAACAAGCCCCAAACCAATTAAACTATTACCTCCACCTGTGGCTGTGCAAAGGCAGCCACAAACACACAGTTCTTAGTGGACTATGATGACGGATGTCTCTTGTGGTATCTGCGGAGAGTTGTATGTTGTTCGTCTTCACTGATGATGGGTGTCTGTGGTTGCTTGTGTTGCCTTTCCCCTTCCACTGCTTGTAAGGGGGTGGAAGGGAATGCAGGGGTAGGGTTAAAACCCGACAGACTGGAAAATTGCAAATGTAATACCGATCCACAAAAAGGGAGACAAAACCGAACCAGGTAACTACAGACCAATAAGCCTGACTTCTATTATATGTAAACTTATGGGAAGTATAATAAGATCCAAAATGGAAAATTACCTATATGGTAACAATATCCTGGGAGACAGTCAGCATGGTTTTAGGAAAGGGAGATTGTGTCTAACTAACCTGCTAGATTTTTTTGAGGATGCAACATCGACAATGGATAATTGCAAAGCATATGACATGGTTTATTTAGATTTCCAGAAAGCTTTTGACAAGGTCCTGCATAAAAGATGAATTCTCAAACTGAACGCAGTAGGGATTCAAGGAAATGCATGCACATGGATTAAGGAGTGGTTAACATGTAGAAAACAGAAAGTAGTGATTAGAGGAGAAACCTCAAAATGGAGCGAGGTAACCAGTGGAGTACCACAGGGATCAGTATTAGGTCCTCTGCTATTCCTAACTACATTCATGATTTAGATGCTGGTATAGTAAGCAAACTTGTTAAATTTGCAGACAACACAAGAATATAAGGAGTGGCAAACACTGTTGCAGCAACAAAGGTCATTCAAAATGATCTAGACAGCACTCAGAACTGGGCAGACACATGGCAAATTACATTTAATAGAGAAAAGTGTAAAGTACTGCACGCAGGCAATAAAAATGTGCATTATAAATATCGCATGGGAGATACTGAAATTAAGAAGGAATCTATGAAAAAGACATAGGAGTTTATGTTGACTCGGAAATGTCTTCATCTAGACAATGTGGGGAAGCTATAAAAAAAAGGCCAACAAGATGCTCGGATGTATTTTGAGAAGTGTTGAATTTAAATCAAGGGAAGTAATGTTAAAACTTTACAGTGCATTAGTAAGACCTCACCTAGAATATTGTGTTCAGTTCTGGTCACCTCGTTACAAAAAGGACATTGCTGCTCTAGAAAGAGTGCAAAGAAGAGCAACCAGAATTATCCCGGGTTTAAAAGGCATGTTGTATGCAGAGAGGCTAAAAGAATTGAATCTATTCAGTCTTGAACAAAGAAGACTACGCGGCAATCTGATTCAAACATTCAAAATCCTAAAAGGTATAGACAATGTCGACCCAGGGGACGACTTTGACCTGAAAAAAGAAACAAGGACCAGGGGTCACAAATGGAGATTAGCTAAAGGGGCATTCAGAACAGAAAATAGGAGGCACTTTTTTACACTGAGAAATGTGAGGGTCTGGAACCAACTCCCCAGTAATGTTGTTGAAGCTGACACCCTGGGATCCTTTAAGAAGCTGCTTGATGAGATTTTGGGATCAATAAGCTACTAACAACCAAACGAGCAAGATGGGCTGAATGGCCTCCTTTTGTTTATAAACTTTCTTTGTTCTTCTTATGTTTTATGTTATTTTTAATTCTTCATTTTTGACAGTGTAAGTATTCTCTAGATGCAGTTTAAACACGTCTATTTGTGGTATTAATGAGAGTAGGTGAAGACGGACAATCCATACACCCCCATATTGTGATACTCTTAATAAAAATATTGTAACCAAGTTTCATCACAATCAGAGAAGTAGTTCTCTAGATGCAGTCCCCAGTGTTTCATAATTCAGTCCTTGTGCATCCAACCGGTACATAGTATTTTATTTCAAAATCTGTACTGTCCACTTCAAAAGCTTTATGTTCTATTTAAAACACTGGCATGTTCTGGGATCTAAATAGACTGTGGGAATTATTCATTGTGCTGCGTGCTCTACCAGTCTACTCTTTCCCCAATTCAACAACAGGTAAAGGTAGACCATCAGCTCAATGTTTTAATGTGGAATTTTAAATCACGAAACGCAAGACAGTAAACATTTTTTTTTTATTATTTTGTATTTTGTTATCGCTCCTCATTGACCAGAATCGACACGCAAATTGTTGTAAATTCACTGCGTGGCCAGGCTCTCAGCTCTAGAGACATTGACTCCGTCCACTCATCACCCATTGGCCCATCTGGAGCACTCCATCGGTGACGTCACACGCATTTTCCCAAACACAGAAACTGACAGACAGGCTGCTGGAGATTAGAGGGGGAGAGAGGTCGAAACACAAACTCACTCACACACAGCAGCACACAAAACAGGTACACATGATGGGTCAATTGCAACGAACATTCAGAGTTAGTACGCATCAAGTGTACTAAATTTTGAACTAGCTGTTACGGTACTTGTTGAGGATCATCCCCAGCTGAGGATGAAGTTAGTTCCAATTGCAACGAACAAACGAGTTGGGGATCAGCTGATCCTCAAGTTTAGTACTCAGGAGAGGATCAAAACTCTTTCCAATCCTCAAGTGGAGGGTGCGTTCACAAACAAATTCATTCCAGTTCAGTATAGTTCATAGGATTTATTGATTACGCATTTGCAGTTGATCTGCAAAAAATAAATAATAATAATAATAATAATAATAATAATAATAATAATAATAATAATAATAATAATAATAAACATATATATATGTCAAACATGAAGATCATACATTTTAATTGGGCTAATAGTTTTGTGTGGTATACAAAACGTATTTATCCGCATAATTAAACAAACACCATCAATCACAGCAAGAATTTATCAAAGCTGTCAATGTAATCACATGAAATCGAGTCACCCAAGTATATAAAGGTGATATTGATTGTATTCATACCAAATGAAGGGTGGTAAGGGTGGAATAGAAATGAGGCGGTAGCATTAATAAGGCTTCTTATAGGACATTCAACACTTAAAGAACACTTATATAGAATTGGAGCCCCTGAGAATGGGTTATGTATGGAATGTAGTGTAAAGGAAACAGTGGAGCATATGATGGTTGAATGTGTTAGATACAGGGAGGTGAGAGAAGATATGAGGAAGGAATTTAGGGCTTTCAATATTTCCCATTTTTTTAAAGATGGTATAGGTGATGGACGTAAAATAGATAAAGGTATTATTGGGAGTATTGGAAAATATATTAGGAAAACCGGAAGATTTTAAACTATGTAACATATAGATATTTTTAAATAAGTGGTCACAGCAGTATTAATTGACTAACATGAACAGTAGGTAGCGACAATACGTTTCAACAGAAACGAGTTGGAGGGGGACGGGGGGTGGGGGAGGACCTTGTGGGATCGTATACTGCTTAAGCTCCCTTTGTTATTGCTTCTTTTTTTCACTTAGATTACTCATAGGATGTTTTGATTGCTGGTTACTGATCTGTAAGTTTATTTTCAATAACCATGACTAGTTTGTCATTGTTATGCTGGAATGTGCGGGGTCTGAACACACCTAATAAACGAACAAACTGTCTTGACCTACTGCATAGGAAAAGAGTTGATATTGCCATGTTTCAAGAAACGCATCTCATGCAGAAAGACTCGCAAATAGATATAATCATGTTATACCTTCTGCATCCTCCGATAAAAAAATAAGGGGGTTCTGATTGTGGGGCGACGCAACCTGCGATTTACTCGTCTGGATTCGGGAAGTGACATGGAGGGCAGAATAACATACCTAAAGACAGTTGTTTCGGGTTAATAAAATTGCTTTTGTTTTGGTTTATGCACCAAAATCTTTTGATAAATGTTTTTTTTTTCATTTATTGACAAAACTAATGCTTGATCTGTCAGAGTTCCGATTGATTATTGGAGGTGATGTGTGGGAGGATGCTTTGGACAGGACTGGGTTAGCAGAGGGGAGAGATCAGCGTTTAGCATCCACTGCACTACAGAGATTTGCGTCTGATATACGCGTTGTAGATTTAAGGCGTGTAATGAATCCCTCAATCAAAGGTGTTCTCTTTTTCCCCCCCAAGACATAAGTCATATTCGGAGATTGATTTTATTTTCGTAGCGAGGGATCTTTTTAAAGAAGTTCAGTATAGATTTGCTGGCGGTTCCTCTTTCAGATCACAGCGCACTCGGCTGTAAAGCCTCTCTTTCGGGGCGTTCTCACTCGGGCCACCAGATGGCGCTTTAACACCATTTTGCTGCAGAAGGAGTCTTAGGTCTGAATTTGAAAACCAACTATCAGAATTTTAAAATTTTAAAAGAAATTCGGTTGGTGATCCGCGTGTGATGTGGGATGCAGTTAAATGATTTATCAGAAGTAGTACTATGTCATTCGCTTCTAACCTTAGTAAGTTGGGACTTAGTAGAATTAAGGAATTTCTCTGCCAACACTGCATTGGAACGGATTTCATTAGAAAAGAGCTTACTCTTTTACTCAGGCAGCGGGCTGAATTCACTATTCATAGAGCTAGGCAGCACAATTATTTCAACGCCTCGAGATCTAGTTATCTTCTAGCCTTGAGACTCCGGGCTAACGAGCATTTCGGAAACATTATATCTGTTACATATCCGAAGGGAGATATACTTTCATACCCCGAGCAAATAAATTCGGCATTTTGCTTTTTATTCCACACTTTATAGTTCTAATGTTACTCATGACAAAGGCAAATGCATGCAGTTTCTTCAAAAGCTGCAATTGCCGCACCTTTCGGCTGATGAAGCAGCTCTCCTTGGCACTCCAATATCTTTAACTGAACTTAAAGACGTTCTTCATGATATGAATAAGGGTAAATCCCCAGGATTCGATGGCATTCCTCCAGAATTTTTTTCTGACTTTTTGGTCTCAGTTAGGTCCTCTTTGCTTGATATGATGCATTCTGTAGTTGAGAATGGCTTTTTTACTAGACATGTTAATACTACTATTAAAAAAAGATAAAGATCCCACTGATAGCGCGATTTATCGTCCCCTTTGTTTAATAAAATGTGACGCAAAGATATATGCTAAGGTGCTTGCACACCGACTTGTAGCCTATATGACTAAATTGATTCTCCATGACCAGACATGCTTCATATTACTCATGCGGCAGCGGACATGCGCCGTGTTATCTCTGGATGCGGAGAAAGCTTTCAACTAATTAGAATGGCAATATCTTTGGTTGGTTTTAAATCATATGGGTCTGGGGGAAAACTTCATAGGCTAATCCCGCAGCGATGGTGTCGACAGGCAGTGAGTGTTCTCCCCAGTTTAACATCTCCAGTGGAAGCCTGCAGGGTTGCACCCTCTCTCCTCTGCTGCTCCCCTGTCATTTGAGCCGCTTGCTCAGGCTGTTCGCCAGTCGGTTGATTATACTCGAATACGTATTACTGTTTGTTGAAAATGTGTTTCAAGCACTTCCTCACCTATTGACTTTTTTTTGATAACTTCAGTTTCCTATCGGGATATAAAATCAATTGGGCTAAATCGGCACTATTACCCCTGAATGGGGCGATGAGAAATATAATCTTGCCCTCGAACATATCGATGGTTCAGCACTTTAAATATATCTGGGTGTAGAGATCTACCCCTCCTTACACTCTGTCGTAGTAACTAATTTCAAAAATATTTTTAAAAAGGTGGAGATAGATTTAGATAGGTGGTCTCAACTTCCTAATTCATTTCAAGCACGTATCTTTATAGTTAAAATGAATGTGCTCCCACATATTAATTTTATTAGCTCTATGATTCCCGTTTTACCCCCTATAGGATACTGGGATAAATCACACTCTTTAATTTCCACATATATATGGAAGGGTAAATGCCTGCGCATTAAATTCTCCACTTTACTCTGGGAGAAATGTAAAGGAGGTTTATCCTTCCCAAACTTTATTTTATTTTTGGTCATTTGTTCTGCACCTGGTTTGACCCTAATGCTCCTGTCTCTTGGCGCTCCCTGGAAGAAAATTTGGTGTACCCATACAGACTACAAGATTTAATCTACTCAAATATTGCTCTCAGACATTGTAAGCTAAGGTTTGGCCCCATAATCACACCGTTAGTTACAATGTTGCACTTCTTCTAGGGGGTCGACCCATTTGTTTTCCGCACTGGAGGGACAGGGGGATACATACCCTCACTGATATTTCTAATGAGGACGGTCTCAGCACATTCCAGGACTTGCAACTCCAGTACAATTTGCCAGGTGTTTCTTTCTTTTTTTACAAGTGCAATCATCATTGCGTGTCTATGGTGTGCCTTGGGGGACAGCACTGTCAACACACCCACTCCAGGATTTGTTAGACACGGGGGGTAAAACTAAGGGACTGGTTTCCACAATTTATGTTTCTCTCTTAAAGGTTTCTTATAAACCATTAACAATTAACACAATTTCCATAGGGATTTACCACCATCAGATACTGAAATTAATTGGGGTACTGTCTGGTCTAATATGGGCTTTGCCTCCAGGAACCCTAATCATCAGATGATTCATTATAATTTTCTTCACAGACTAAATCTGACCCCTCGTAAACAATTTCGAATGAAACTTATCCCTACCCCTGTCTGTTTGTTTTGCTCTCCGGGTACCCATGGCACTTTCTTACATATGGTCTGGGAGTGTCCAGATGTAGCCAGTTTCTGGGAACAGGTCTCTACTGCTTTATCCACTATTGTGTCTGAAGATATTTCCTGTTCTGCTACGTTACTTATGCTGAATGATGACTCATCCCTTGACCTATCATCACAGCAGTGGTGGATCTGGTTGGCAGGCCTTACTGCAGTAAAAGAGATGATTGCTTTGTGCTGGCAGCCTCCGCACTCTTTCCCCGATCACCAGTGGATCCTCTCTTACCTTGATGTTGTTCACATGGAGCTCTCCAAGGCTCGGATCCATGGCGCCAGGGGGAGAATGTTCTAGCCTGGAAATCAGCTGCTGATATTATACAATCTATGTTGGTTGTATCATCTGCTAACAGGGAGTGATGGGGGTTCTCGAGGTGCCATGGGTGGGGGGTGATTGGGGGGGACTTATGGGCAGGTGGGGGTGTGGGTGAAGGTGTGGGTGGGTAGAAGGGTGGGTGGAAAATTGGAACTTAAGGTCTTTTTCTGCCTGTTTTAGTGTAATGTGCTGTTTGTTCCAAAAAATAAAAAAAATAAAAAAATGATCACAAAACAAATATGTATATATTTATTTTTACAATTTCTATATATCGTAGTTGCATGAATAATGATGTTTTGATATATATTTTGTTTTCTTTCTGTAATTTCTAAAATAAAATAATCATAATTATTTTACCTGCTCTGTTTTGTCTGATAGAAATACTATGTAAGCATTTATGGTTGATTTGAAATACATGAACCTAAGAAATATTAAGTTTGATATAGTGACTCAAAGTTATGTGACTGGTTAACCTCTTAATACAATGCATCTAAGAAGCATATTTTTATAGTTTTTTTTCTATTTTAATATAATGATTTTGATATAATTATAAATTGTTAGGATAATTATAGGTATAATATTGTAAGAGGTAGGAATTATATTCATGAAGGATTAAAACACGAGTTATATTTCAATATTGATCATAGAAAGGTGGTTTGTCCCTTATATTAATTAATGTATATTAATTCATATTTTTGTATATTAACAATATAAGTGGTTGGAATATTGAGATTAATATTAAATAGTCCACTTTATAAATATGCTTGACAAACACACACACACACACACACACACACACACACACACACTCAAATAGCATTAAACAATGTTTTGGTTTATTTTTTAATTATTAGTTTCAATTGCAAATTAATAAAAGAATGAATAAAAAGTAAATGCACTAAAACTAATCGGATGAATGAGTGGTTTTGTACCAGAGTCGTCTTCAGCCAAGCAGAGAAGGAGATTTGTAATGGTCATTTTATAATCACATTTTAAAAGGTCAGATTCTTTTTTCTAATGATCTTAATGTATATCCTTCTAGTTCCACCACATCAAGCTCCTCGGGCCACTTGGTTGGTTTCTGGAAGCAGGGTCCACTTTGAGTCATCTGGAAAGTGATCCTCAATGAAAACTTTGGGGTCGGTAAGGAAATACTTCTCATCATATCTGTAATATATAAAGTGAATTAAGATGTATCACGAAAGGTAGTGGGTAGCCATGTAAATAGTTACACTAGGGCCATAACTGTCACTGTTCCTTTTTAAGGATGCACAACATATCGTAATTAATAACTGACAAAACGTATTGGTTTTGAGTAGAGTTCTTAATTGAAGAATCATGAAACCAATTCATTGTGCAACAAGCTTCAAGGGCTTTGCCACTTACCTTTCTATTTGCTTTTAATGGGATGCACCGAACAGTGCCGACTGAGGGGGCTGAGGTTTACCATGCTGGATATGTTCATATGTTAGGACCTGCCTTATCAGCACAATTATCCAATATGGATGTGACATAAAAAACAGGAAACTGGGGAAGGAAGCCCAGGTATGAGCATCCTGTTAGGAGACAGGTGTCCAAGTTGATTGTATCATTGATGAGCAATTAACTCGACCACATGGTATAAAAGCACCTGGCTAGAGAAGCCAAACAGTCAGTGTTTAGATTCAAGCAGGAGAGGATGTGTCTGCTGGGAGCTGCTACCAGTAGTGATGGGAAAAGTGAAAACTTGTGAATCACTGAACCCTTTGAACCATTGGATTACCAAACGGTTCACTGATCCGAATCACATTAAGTGCTTTCATGCCATCTAATGGTAGATCCGCACAACCCAATGTCTTTAAAGTCAAGGCTTTACTAAAATGTAATGGAACTATCAATAATAAAGTGACATTATGGACAACTACACTATTAGATTAGAGAGAAGGCAATGACCCTTAATATATTTTTGATACAAATTATTGAGCAATAATTAATGTTGTCAGTTATACTGAGAATGTATGATTTAAACAATCACTTTCAGTGGCGTACGCAGTTTTTTTTTCGGAAAGTGTTCAGATTTAAACTTGCTACATGAAACAAAAAAGTTCAAATTAAAAGGTATGTTTTTCATAGAGGAATTTCACAAACAAAGGATCTGTGCGTCGATACTCTCCTGATTACTGAGGGACTATGTTACCAGGTGTTGCTGCTGGAATCAAAGATCCTAGCACTGCCATGCAGGTCGTGTGCCTTCAACATTAACAATGAAGAGAACAGAACACTCGCACACGCGCACACGCACTTACACTGACACACACACACACACACAGGCTCTTAAGAAATAACCCCGCTCTCAGGGGCAGGAAATAACTACTTTTATAAACTCCTCACCCCATCATTCCTTCTTGATGTTGATTGTGGTGATCTTGTATATAAGTTTTACTGTCTTTTCTCAGATTTCCTTTATTGTTTGTTCTAGCATAACAAAATGTATATTTATTTATATACTGTATGTATGCATGTATGCATGTATGTATGTATGTATGTATGTATGTATGTAACAGCGGTGTTGAGCATAAACCCAGGCGAGTGTCTAACCACAATGCTAAAGAGCTGGGCTCGTCTTCACTGTGGTTTTAAAGCTTTTTACTCATCTCATCTCATCTCACTGACACAGGACGATGTGTATCACCAGTGTATCTCACTGCACTGACAATTACATATACATATATAAGAAAAAATCTGACCACTTTAAAACGCAGAAATTGAATGGGTGGGTTTGAACACCCGATTCCCCCCCACTGCTTACACCCCTGATCACTATATAGATTTTCAGTTTGTATGAATAATTCAGTGTAATAATGTCATCATAGCGATCCACCACTCGACCATTAAAGCAGTCGTGCTATAAGCTTCCCAGTACCTTACATGTGGGCCTCTGTGTGTGTGTTTTCTTTCCTCTGTGCATTTGCACAATTCATATAAGATTGTACAACTTTCAAAAGTGAACAGTGTCAGGTTATTGTATTTATTTTGAGTCACAGCTTATAAATCAGTATGTTTTCTACTGAACTTACAAAAGATTTTTCTGTAACAGCAGGATTGAACCCTATTTGCAGCGATGTTATATGAAGTGATTACTTTAAAAGTATACTTGCTAATTGTTAGTGAACAATTGTTAGCCACAATTTAGAGTGGTGTATAGTGGGGTCTTTGTGTCATTGTAATTTAGGACCTGTGGTTTCTCAGAACGGTACCTCCCAAGCCGAGGAGTGTTAAGAGTGTGTATTCTGAGTACAGTGCATTTGAACATTTTTCTGTAGTTCCTCATTTTGAGTGTCCAAGACTGTTAGTATATGTGATAGAAAGAATGTACTTTGAGTATTAGTCTACCTAATGTGATTTCTGTTTTATTTCTTCCTATATCAAATAAATTGCTGCTATTGATTAAACTTACCTTGTGTGGTGAAGGTGTTCATGTGTTCATAGTAACTCCTCGATCTTTACACGTCATTAAATAGATTGTTATAACAGGAACAAATTAACATAATGAAGTAATCTGATGAATAAGTAATACATGTAATAGTCCTCACTGCAGGTGACATGATGCACACATGATTACATGCTTTATAAATATATATTCAATGATTTTACTAAAAACAAACAGTCTGAAGAACTCACTCAAAGAAAAACTTTGTCCGGTCGCTGTTGACATAGCCAGCCGCCCAGGTGGGGTCCAGAAGTTTCCACTCCTTATTAATGCGGACTGCGTTCCAGCTGTGCAAGGATTTCCCTTTGATTTTATTTTCTCCACAACCTCCACTGATCTGAACACACTCCAAACCGGCAACTCTGAAAATATTACTACTAGGTTAATGTGGACTCTAGCATGATACAGTAAATAATACTGATTTAATGAGGCATATACTAAAATACATCCAAAATGATGCAATGCATTTTAAAAAATATAATATCAATGAACATTGGTCGCTCATCAGCGGTATAATTTGTATTTACATTAATGTGCTAGTGAAAACATACAGCTGCAAGTTTCTTATAGCCATTCATCTAGGCTCTGTTTCAATGAAATTAAAAGACATGTTATAATGTGTGATCATTAACTTGGTTTCTTATTTTCAGTTTAAAATATGGCTCAATAGAGGAGTTAAACAAGAAAGTGGAAACTCCTGCCAGAATATTTTAGGCTGTAGGGCCACCATTTGCTTATGCCTTGTGAAACAGCAGTATTCTGTAACAATGATTACCTGCACATCTCTTCAAACAGGCACGAGTAGCCACAGCAAACTCCTTTGCGTCTTTTAAATATCTCTGCAGGATCCGTGGATATCAGCTCGGTATTCTTTATGGCTTCCAGGTCATATTCTAATGTTGATATATAAAACATGCAATAGGTTAGTTAGAGGCCTTTTTGCAATTATGACTGTCAAGATTGGTACCACATGATGGAGGCAGGGTATAATAGACAATGCTTTCCTCACCACAGTCAATCATCTATTTAACGATTCCAAGATATTTAGTGACAAAATAAGGGCTACAACAAGTAATACATGCCCCACTCCCCAGTTACTCCCAACACTGTCCAAAACACGCTGTGGGGAGGATGTTGAAGGATTTACTCAATGAGGTAGTTGTAGAGTTGCCGAGTGGATGTGATGTTTGCAGGACGCAGTCAGAAAGCAGAAGGGTAATTGTAATCAAAACTTTTAAAAAGGAAACCGGCTTGGAGCGTAAGATTCAGAGGACACTTGTTATAACGACTACAGTACAAAGAAGCAGACATTGTACCAGAATTGTCTGTTAATTGGTGGGATTGGAGGGCATACGGTACCTTCAGATCCTCTGAGCTGTGTGAGGAATTGTCACAGTGAGGAGAAAATAATAATTGGGCATTCCAAATTGGGGAGAAATTCAGGGGTAAAATAATGGCAGATTCTAAATGATACAAATAAATAAAATAAAATAAAATATTTGCAGACCATAATTACCAGATCACTGCACAGAGGCTACATCAGTCCTTCTGCCTATCGAAACACATTTTCCACTGATATACCTGGTACCAGATTAACTCCTCCCAGGATATACCAACAATTATCAAAATAACTTAGACAATTTCACATTATTTAATTTACCATTTAAATATTTTCCTTTTACATTAAAATATAAATATAATTTATTTAATTGTACCAAAATAATTAGTAAAATAATTTTCCTTGGTTTATTTCATTTTACACTCCCTATGTTCAAAAAAAATAAACGGCCCTTACTAAAAGTGCCCATGAATACAGTAAGTAGCTGCTGCCCCACCCTTACCAACAGAGTCACATGTCAATCACTCTATCCAAGAGGGTGTCTCCAGAGAATCTCCCTATCTGCCTGGTGCGGTCAGTTTGCTTTTAAAAACAAAAGGCGTGGACAGTTCACCAATAAATAGTTTTCCTGTTAACCCTATTTTTATTATTTTTCCTTTTAAATGTGTCTCTCAAAGTTAATAAATTATGAAGTAAGAGATTTCAAAAGATGTAATCATTCATTTAAACTAGGCAACACAAATCTCAGGAGATGTGCATCTACACCCAATGCGTACCAAAGTCCGGTAACACGATTTTTATTTTATATTTTTTTCTTTCTTATACCAAACCTGATCTACACCTTTTACCCCAAAACATTTACCAGGTAGTTTGACATTTTCTTTTGTCATGTAGTGTACATGTAATTTCATGTTAAAACTATACAATGGGGATGGTAACGTATCTATTACAGTAGCCTGCTTTACACTAATGTATTTATAGGGGATTCATGCTCACCAATGTTGTGACAGACCCAATTAAAGATTGCTTTGACCTTCTGATGCTCTAAAGTTCCAGGAGGACACAATTTGGTGACCAAGTCTTCAATACTCGTATCTTTAACCTGTTAAGGAAAGAGAATTATTCTTTGAATCTTTCTAACTTAAATGTTGCTGCTCTTTTTCATATCCCTGGACAAACACCATCGTTGTATTTTGCTGAGAAGCTTGAGGCACCATCTGCTTTGTGGGCAAAGCCACTTACAGTGGCTTTACAGAAACAAGCTGAGACAACCTTGTGTTTAATGGTGGAGGCAGTGCCACCATTACAAAGCTTTATCCAAACCAGATCATCGGTGCCAGTTCTCATTTGAGCTTCCTAAAAACAGAGGATAGGACAGTTTCTGATGGCTGCTATGACTGTTTCTGTTTCAGATTTACTTCAAGCGCAATAGGAGCCAAGTTTGTTTCCCAGCTCTGTAGCTGCACCATAGTTATGCATATAGGTTCTATTTTCATACATGACTAAGGGGTTTAAGCATGAATAAGCTGTGGTTTTAGTCTTTTAGATGGGTGACTTGTGTGTGTGCAATTTTCAAACGTGTAATTTGATGTGCTTCCAGGTATTTAATCGCCAGTCTATTTTAATTATTGACGGCTGGTTAAATGAGCTGACAAACCCCTGTGTGTGTGATTCTCAAAGCATTTACATGTCTGTTATTAGGCTTTTAGAAGTTTTCCAGTTACAATGTTTCTACTTGTTGAGACTTTTGTCGCTATTGTTTGAAACAGTGGTTCTCAAACAGGGAGGTGAGCATTCTAATAATACAGTAATTGTAGCAATAATAATAATAATAATAATAATAATAATAATAATAATAATAATAATAATAATAATAATATACAAATACATGTAAATGTGAATTTGACTTGTTTTTTTTTAATTTTTGTATTTAGTTTACCTATGACAGTCTGGAAAACTGTGCCTAATAATAAAGCAGAGACTCAATCCCAGGCAATTTTGAGTACGAATCAGTGGCAGTCTGTTCCTGCCGCATTGTACCCTTGTTCAGTACATGCTGTAAAATGGATTGGTTTGTAAAGCGATAGTGCAGGTGCATCAACGTCAAAAAACAAAAGTTTGGAAATATGAAGACATTTCTAATCGGTGGTAATTTGGCTAGAATTTGAGAGGAAAATTAAGATGACTGCGCATGGTATTTCCCAGTGTCACGCTCGATTTACTTACTAATTAGAATAAAAAATACCGGTCGGAAAAACTCTAATTGGCATACATTGGCGGGTGGCAACAGGTCTGAAGTTGCGCACTTTATTCAGGAGCTTGCTAACTGGTTAACGGGGTAAAAATATCTTATCTGAAAGTAAGTTAACTGAAGCATAATATAGTATTCATGTAGCCTACTTTACAAAAGTGCAAATGCAACAAAAGTTCCTACAATAGGACAAAAAAGTATTGTTTCAGAATTGTGGTCAAGCAGGGATGTTGTGAAAACTCATTCAACAGGTATTGTAAACAAATATTTTTAGTACAAAGATCATCTTTCTTAAATAATAAAAAATGTGTACAGGTCGGGTCTCGGGTCAGGGTCGGTTTTGGCTCAATTATAAATATAAACCTGTATAAATCGGTCCCAGAATTTGAACTTAATGTTACAAGATTCACTTTTACAACGTAACCTCCCAGAAAGACCCTACATATAAATGTACATTGTAACTTTGGTTAATTACAATTGTGATGAATCTTGTAACATTGTGTCAAACAGTTGAAATGTGCTTACACTGTTAAATCAATAAAGGTATTTAAATGTCATCACAAATGGAACTTATGCATTTATTTTATTTTTAGTTTAGTTTGTTCGTTATTCATATATTTGTATATATATATACTGTATATTTATTTCGGCATTAATTAAAGTACTATGTATGTATGGGTATGTTTTCAATCGATTTATGTTTGTTTAGCCTAATAGCATAATAGATATGAGGGCATGTTACGTACTACATGTTGCATTGTGTAAACATGTAGATATGTAGGCTACAACAGGCTTAAACAGTACAGTAGTGCAATCAAATGAATACCTAGCAGAATTGTTCTTTTTTAGTCTCCCCTACATGTAATACAAAAGTCAAAACAAACCATGCTGATGCGTTGTAGTCGTCACATAGATAATACATATTTTAAATTGAAACTAAATTATTTCAGCATATTTTCTTTGTATCTTAGTCTACTTACAATTAGCCCAAAAAACATCATAGTGTCGCATTTACACGTCGTGGCTATAAAGGACCTTAAATATCTGTGTGCCCCCCGTCCCTCTGCTTTCTGACAGCGGTGAGTCGTGGATACCTCATGAATATATGACAGCTCATTATCTGTGTTTCACAAACTGCTTTGCATACGTAAACATCATTAAATCCTTGTTTTCTGCACAGAAATAGGAATATTAAATAAGACGTGGACAAAATTCTGCACGATAATGATGTTTTGCATACGATAAACGCTTGTTAAATCAGTCCCCAAGAATATTGATATATAAAAGATTACATGATAAAATGTGAATATCTTTTAAATTGTTGCAAATCTGATTCACACAACATCTGAGAGACAATGCAGCGAATTCTCATAAAGATACACCTACAACCTGCTTTATTTTTTTGAAGATGCAACATCGACAATGGATAATTGCAAAGCATACGACATGGTTTATTAAGATTTTCAGAAAGATTTTCACAAAGTCATGCATAAAAGATTAATTCTCAAAATGAACACAGTAGGGATTCAAGGAAATGCATGCACATGGATTATAGAGTGGTTAACATGTAGAAAACAGAAAGTACTGATTAGAGGAGAAACCTCAAAATGGAGCGAGGTAGCCAGTGGTGTACCACAGGGATCAGTATTAGGTCCTCTGCTATTCCTAATCTACATTAATGATTTAGATTCTGGTATAGTAAGCAAACTTGTTAAATTTGCAGACTACACAAAATAGGGGGAGTGGCAAACACTGTGGCAGCGGCAAAGGTCATTCAAAATGATCTAGACAGCATTCAGAACTGGGCAGACACATGACAAATTAAATTTAATAGAGACAAGTGTAAAGTATTGCATGCAGGAAATAAAAATGTGCATTATAAATATCATATGGGAGATACTGAAATTGAAGAAGGGAACTATGGAAAAGACCTTGGAGTTTATGTTGACTCAGCTATAAAAAAGGCCAACAAGATGCTCGGATATATTGTGAGAAGTGTTGAATTTAAATCAAGGGAAGTAATGTTAAAACTTTACAATGCATTAGTAAGACCTCACCTAGAATATTGTGTTCAGTTCTGGTCACCTCGTTACAAAAAAAGGATATTGCTGCTCTACAAAAAAGTGCAAAGAAGAGCAACCAGAATTATCCCGGTTTAAAAGGCATGTCGTATGCAGACAGGCTAAAAGAACGGAATCTTTTCAGTCTTGAACAAAGAAGACTACGCGGCGATCTGATTCAAACATTCAAAATCCCAAAAGGTATAGACAATGTCGACCCAGGGGACTTTTTTGACCTGAAAAAAGAAACAAGGACCAGGGGTCACAAGTGGATATTAGATAAAGTGGCATTCAGAACAGAAAATAGGAGGCACTTTTTTACACAGAGATTTGTGAGAGTCTGGAACCAACTCCCCAGTAATGTTGTTGAAGCTGACACCCTGGGATCCTTCAAGAAGCTGCTTGATGAGATTCTGGGATCAATAAGCTACTAACAACCAAACGAGCAAGATGGGCTGAATGGACTCGTCTCGTTTGTAAACTTTCTTATTTTCTTATGTCTTGCGTGTCTAAAATAGTGACTGAAGTGACTACTGCTTTGTTTAAGAGAGTGAATAAATATATTAAATATGCCTATTTAATACATCTAACCCTTTCAAAGGGTCTTTTAAATACTCTATTCTGATTGGTTAAAACAGGTCACATGGGGGTGTTGGTATTACAACATATCACCACGGGTTGACGCTTCTTTCCAAAAAAGGGGCAATTTGCTAGTAGATATCCATACGCGGTTAGAATTTTTGGAAAAAGGAAAAAAATAGCAGCCATACTGAAATTTCTTTTAATAAACATGACTAACCACATTTATGTACATTTTAGCCTTTTTTGGAAACCAAACTATAAATGAGATTTTGGGTCTGAATTGGTAATGGCACTAATTCAAGTTGTGAAAAATAGAAAAACAATCTTACAGAAGCTCCACTTCTGAAAAGGAAACAAAACACTCGCTGTGTGGACATCGGGTGTTCTATTGGACTGGTTTAAACAAAAATCATTAAACAATTGAATGTAATTCTTCTGCCTGGTCT
Source organism: Huso huso (assembly GCA_036884735.1). Classification (NCBI taxonomy): domain Eukaryota; kingdom Metazoa; phylum Chordata; class Actinopteri; order Acipenseriformes; family Acipenseridae; genus Huso; species Huso huso. The sequence continues at coordinate 165,678 of JAHFZB010000065.1, forward strand.
AAATACTTTGCTCCTGGAGTTTTATGCCAGTGTCTGTAGCCAGAGGGACGGGAATCTTTAATTTAGTGACCCTCTGAACCGTTTTAAACAGTCCAGCCATAAACCGCAAATCAGTTTGAAAAGTGGGTATTTCAAAATGCAAACAACGTCTTTAAGTGTGTTGCCCTGTGAAGCGGTATCGCATCATCTAGTACGGACACCTCCTGCACTACCCCAGATCTCACAGGACGATTAAAAAAACAACTCCTATGTGTCAAACAAAGAGGGTGTGCGCTCTTAAATTAAAGGCAGACTCGTTTGTCTGTGTTGTGATGAAAATAACCAGGAATATTTTACTGTAAAATATAATTAGCAAACCGAGAATCACAATAACTATAAGAAATCAAACCAAGAAAAAAAAAACAATGTTTCATGACTCCATCCCCGGCTATCTTCTCTGCCCCGTACTGTTTGAAAAAGTACATGATTATAATGAAGGTACCCCGAGTTTTAATTTACATCCTTTTGAAAACAGTGAAACCAAACCGCATCCTCAGACAACGCCACCTGCTGTTTGGAAGGAATATCTGGAAAATGCCTTTAAATCTTCAAAACTGTGCTTTCAGTGGCAATGTTCAATTCAACATTTATAAATAGCTCCTCTTGTTTTTAATCAATTCAATGTATAAAACATGATTTTGTTTATATATATATATATATATATATATATATATATAGTATCGATCTCGCATCACACAGGGCGAGGCAATCCAAACACAGGCGGAGGGCGGACGCGAACTCAGGACCTCTCGCACTAAAGCATAGCACCGATACCGCTGTACAAAAGAGCCGGCTCCTTTGCAAGGAGAGTATATCGGGCTTATGTCTTTGTGTGTGATTTCGTCCCCTACCAGCCCTACTACTGCCTTCCCCCATGCATGCTACTATATATATATATATATATATTTTTTCACTTTATTTTTTAAAAAGTTCTAAGGGACTAATTTTTCTAAGGCCACTCATAGGCGGAAGGATATTTAATAAAAAATGACTTTTTTGTTATTTAAAAACTGTTATTTTTTCATATTTAGTTAGTAGACCCTTTTTCTAAGCGCAATAAGTACCTTGCTCAAGGGTATAACAGCAGTGTCCCCCACTGGGGATTGAACCCATGACCCTCCGGTCAAGAGTTCAGAGCCCTAACCACTACTCCACACTGCTGCCCTAATATCAGCACACCCTGGGTGGTTGAAGCCACTCAGCTGTGCCTCGTGATTGCAACGTACCTCAGGGTGTCGTGATATTAGAGGATATCATGCACCCTGTCGTGCCTTATTGCTTACAAAAAGAAAAACAAATTAAGGCAAGTACACGTTTTTATCAACAAGATTTTTTTTTGCAAGCTGCTCTTTTTTTTAAATGCTTAAACAATTAAATATAAGCGAATCTGAGCCCCGGCTGCTTATTAACCTCCTAATTAATATTCTGCCTAGTCAATCAGCTTGTTTTTGACTACAGGTTTCGAAAATCGCACCTAAATTGACACGTCTAAATCCAATGTTACCTGTAGGAGAGAATTTAGTCATCTAGACTAGCATAAGTGATTTAAACGCGTAAACTCCTTTATAAACACTTAGTCATTTATGAAAACTGCGCCTATACCAGCCCTGACTATTCCTGCCTGAAATAAACATAACTAGTCATTTAGTCACATAAGAGACTAAGGCCCATAGTGTCAGATTTATTAAAAACCTACTGTACATGCTGCTTGGTTGCTTCTTTGCACAGCGGTTTTAGCCTGTTACATAAGATAAGGTTGGGTGACAGAAAGACAATGATTCTTGGTGGTAAATCTCCCTCCCGACCTGTGAGAGCGCTAAGTAACAAGAACAGAGTACCCTGGACTGCTTGGTCTGACACTTTGTTCCAAGGGTTAATAGGAAGTCGGTTATTTAGAAAAGGGGCTGAGCTTCGGTACATTAACTCATCGTTTTGGTTATTGAAAAAGAACCCAGAAGGACCTGAGGATTTGTGTACACGTATCGTGAGTGTTTTGTTTGTTTGTCTAATTGTTTCTTGTTATTATTAGACGGCTAACACGTTCCGGAGCTGTCGCCAAGGGCCCGCACAAACCTGGAACAGCACTGCACTTGTATCACGAAGAAACTGTATTTGCACCACCAGCACTAATTCACGCACTAACTGGAGTTGTGTATGTGTTTTGTGTTTTGTGTGGGTGTATAATAAACGGGACTATTATTTCAGGACAAACCCGGGGATTTCAAATTAAATAATACACGCCGCTGTATTACTGAATATCATTTATTGTTTACTGTTTGTTTTGCCGTCAGGCACTAGACATACAAATCACTAAACAACTTTGCACCTGGATTATAATTGTCTGTTCATTGGTCACCTGCACCTGCACACTGTTAACCACTTTGCCACAGTCTCTCTTTAGAGAAATGGTGTGTTTCTAATTTTGCATTGAAGTTCTGCACCTCTACAGTGTAGACTATAAACATGGGCAGTGTGCCAAGTCACAAAGAAGCAACCAGTCAGCAGGAGGGTTTTGATGAAACCTGGGATTTCTTTATAGGGACCTGGTTTACCAGTGTGAAACTGCCTGTGAGTTTGAGACAGAGTGTGAAGGGTGGATTAGTGGAAAGCATAAGTCCGCACTTCATGAGGCAAAACATCACAACATTCTGATATTGTAAAAAAAAATGTAGCAGAGAATTTCCTTGCAAAGTTTCATTAGAATTGGAGAAGCGATTCTCAAGGTGACATACAGACTAGTGTCACTATATCTACATCATCACAAGGCATAGTAAACAAGTTCAAGGACAGCACACCTACAGTACCTTAGCAGAGACGTCATCACGTTTCAGGAAAAATAGACCCCAATCGATGAAACTTTCTTTCTAAAATAAATAAATAAATAAGAAAATAAGTACATAGTTTATAGTAATTGTTAAATGAGATCAGTAAAAATAATCAAGTTTGTTTTTTTAAGTCAGTTTCACTAAATATTATCACTGGTCTGCTAATTGTTGTGTTGGACATCTAAGTCATTTTGAATTGATTTATTCAATGTATTTTTATGCATGTGTAGATTTAAGCACCACACTATAGATTTCATAGTTTACACTGCTGTTAATGAACTTTCTGTCCCCTCTCAGACTCAGAAGTGTCTGAAAAAAGGTCCCCACCTTGTACGAAATGTGGTCCCCCATATCACCCGCTAACCACCCCCCAACCCCCCCCCCCTCCCCGGACTAAGGGAAGCAGGTCGTTTAAACCATTTTAAAACAAAATACATTTACTGACGTTACAGCTTGCTGTGCTGTACATCATCCTGCAATGACATTCGCTATGTATTTTTTATTCAATATACTAATCAATTTAAAACAGCATGTAATTTCCTAACACTAGTACGTAATATGGCAGCCAGTACAAAGAGAACAAGAACAAATGCAAACTCTTAGAAACCTACGTGCTTGATTTCCCGGCTGGTATTCATGTTATCTGAAAACAAAATGACAGACGATCAGTAACTAAAACCCAAAAGGATGATTTTATTAAGGATAAATTAGTGAAGAACATCGATTATAGAAGTTTCAATACTTAAAGGATTTTAAAATTGTTTAAGCTTTTTTTTCTCTCTGAAAACAGGAAATTTGGCCACGTCATTATAGCTGTTGAATTGTTTCAGTTTTAGCACAGGGAACAGCACGTGATTTACGGTATTGGCTACCTCAAGATCTTTGTTTCTCAGAAGTGCAGAACTGCAGACAACTTGTTTGCTGACATTTCAAAACAAGTTCACATCAAGGATTAGTGTAAACCAGGACTATATTCAATTTCAGAATGGTAGGTTTTGCAGCCAGCTAATTCTCTACACCTTGTGTTATTGTTGCTCACCCTTCATGAGCAAAATCTTTAACAATGGAATCAAATGCAGAATCTTTCTGTTTGTCACATTTACATTTCAACTATAGAACAACTTTTCCAGGAAACTTAAAATGAAATCTAATGGTAAAATAGGCAGTTCCCATACAGTCATGACTTATATCAAGGAGTATAGTATAGTTACTTTTTATAAGCATGGTTAAACTAAACTATCCCTAAAAACTCAAGCTATGTTTTATTCCTCAATAGCAATGCTTATCTGTAGTTTCTGACTTCTTTAACATTATAACTAACACCGGCATCTGTTTTACTAATTGCAGTGCAATGACTCTGAAGTTTCTCTGTAAGTCAGAAAAATGAAAATCATCAGACAGTGAAGTTATCAAAGTGAAAACTCCACTTACCTGTCTTGATTCGCAGGAAAACTCTGAAATCAGAATATTTCCAAATGTGCAGTTAATGTAATTGTTACCTTACCTGCTATCAGTTTGGTCTACAGTGGGCAATGTACTGTCAGAGAATGAAAGTAAATTACATGAGAACATTTACATATATTCAAGACTGTTTATTACAAAGGAGGAGCACTGATGCTGGGGATTTCCATCATATTTGGCAGCTTCTACCAGCAGGGTAAAGGTCTAAACACGATTGCAGAGGCATGTTTGTTGTGATAAGCAGTAAAAGAAGAAGCTAAAGAGTCCAGATAAGTGTAGTTTATTGAAGATAAAAGTTCTGAGTTGCAAAGTTACAACCAGACATCTTAAAGGTTACATGGTGACAGTTTGCAGGTATCCTCTCTCCAAGCATGAATCAGAGTAATACAAAGAACACTGAGCATTTTCTAGTTTAAATGTGTTTTTTTTATGACATTATGTTTTTCCTTAAAACCAATCACAAGAGAACACATTTCCAAGTTTTTACAATCCTTACATCAAAAGGTTCACATCCTATATGGTTTGAGCATCTAATTTCAAATACTATTTTGTCCTAAATCTTTGATGGGAGGAAAGAGAGAGAGAACTTCCTAGAGTTCTTTGATGTTTACACCATGAGAGACACCTATTGTGTCAGAGGTGTCACCTCTCTAGTACACCTCTTACTGGAGACAATAGTCATAAAGCCTGTTGAGATCACATGGAAGCAGCTTTCACAGATCTCCATTTGTCTGTCTTTCCCAAGATTAACAAAAAACATTCTAAATGCTGACTTCATTCTATACTAAATCCTAACATCTCTCTAAAGTCTAATCAATTTACTAATTTCTAAATAAATGTTCCTACAATGTTCATGGGTTGGACAAAAAAATATATAAACATCTGCCAAGCTATTAAATAGAACATATTCGGGGGGTGAATGGTGGCTCCCTATTTGTCTATCATTCTCTCTGTCCAACCTTGGTCTGGAAATACTATACACATTTTAGCACAAGCAATTTGGGGTATTAAAATCTGGGGGTATATAGTGGCATCTGTGTATTTCCACATTTTTCCATGTGCATGCAGTGGATACAGGTCATGGTGATAAGAACATAAACAAATCCCCTGGGCAGGATGAGATCCTCCCAATAGTACTCAAAGAAATGAAAGAAGTTATTTACAAACCGCTAACCAAGATCATGCAACAGTCTCTTGACACAGGGGTTGTACCGACAGACTGGAAAATTGCAAACGTAATACCGATCCACAAAAAAGGAGACAAAACCGAACCAGGTAACTACAGACCAATAAGCCTAACTTCTATTATATGTAAACTTATGGAAACAGTCAACATGGTTTTAGGAAAGGGAGATCGTGTCTAACTAACTTGCTTGACTTTTATGAGGATGCAACATCGACAATGGATAATTGCAAAGCATACGACATGGTTTATTTAGATTTCCAGAAAGCTTTAGACAAAGTCATAATAAAAGATTAATTCTCAAAGTGAACGCAGTAGGGATTCAAGGAAATGCATGCACATGGATTAGGGAGTGGTTAAAATCTAGAAAACAGAAAGTACTGATTAGAGGAGAAACCTCAAAATGGAGCGAGGTAACCAGTGGTGTACCACAGGGATCAGTATTAGGTCCTCTGCTATTCCTAATCTACATTAATGATTTAGATTCTGGTATAGTTAGCAAACTTGTTTAATTTGCAGACAACACATAAATAGGAGGAGTGGCAAACACTGTTGCAGCAAATGGAGATTAGATAAAGGGGCATTCAGAACAGAAAATAGGAAGCAATTTTTTACACAGAGAATTGTGAGGGTATGGAACCAACTTTCCAGTAATGTTGTTGAAGCTGACACCCTGGGATCCTTCAAGAAGCTGTTTGATGAGATTCTGGGATCAATAAGCTACTAACAATCAAACGAGCAAGATGGGCCGAATGGCCTCCTCTCGTTTGTAAACTTTCTTATGTCTTATGTTGTTCTAAGAATTTCAGATTGAGTAAAGGCCATTTTGCCCCTCTATGCTCGTTCGCTTTGATGCTAGTGTGATTCACTCGGGAGAAGAAAAACAAAACCTCTAACAGATTATTAGGGGAAATAAAACCTCTGGGAATCCATGGCTAAGCAGATCGTCCTTCCTCCAGGCAGGCTAGCTAAAGTTCTTCTCGTGCTCATGGAAAGGGTTATATATTAATGTTCAAGGCAGCATTCAGTCTCGTCTTGGAAGATCCGAGTCTCAGATTTGATAAAATGTGTCCGGTAACCTGTTCCAATGGTTCACCACCCTTTCTGTGAAAAAGTTACTTCTCGCTTCAGTTCTGAATTTGCCCTTCTTCAGCTTCTAACTGTGGCCCCTGGTTCTGCTCTCTGTTATCTAAAAAAATATATGTTGCTTATGGGATTTCTAATTGTGGCCAGCTGGAGTTGTTTTTTTAAGATGGTAAACACAGACACCATATTTCCCCAGTTTCCCTTGGAATGTCCCTTGCAGCCAAAAGGAAGTGTTTACTTTGAAGAACAGGAAGTAAAATGAACATACACACGCGATAGTGCAAAGTTGTGTGTAAAGAAATTTAAAATGTTAAACCCCTATGGATACAAATGCCTTTGAAAAAAAAAACACACACACACACACACACACACACACACACACACACACACACTTCTAAGTAAACAGAAAGATTAAAAGAAAAAAAAGTTTTATTTTAAAATTCATCATCAGCACAGGTGAACTTTGGCCACTTCATTATACTGTTCAATTGTTTCAGTTGAGTTTTAGCCAAAGGGAACACGTGATTTACAGTAAACCGATGCTGTTACACTATTGATTACCTCTGGTTCATAGATTCTGATCTTTATTTCCCAAAAGAGCAAAACTGTTCACAGGACAGGACAGTTATTGATATTTCAAAGCCAGCTCACATGGGAAAGGCATTGGCACATTTCATAGTCCTTGTTCCTAGTCCTGTCTTCGTAATTTAAATACATCATTTTCTGAAACACTGTATTACAGGAGAGATAATTAATCCTTATCGAATGACCTCCAGTCTGGAGTTTCTCACCCCTGGTTTATAAAACATTTCAAAATATTTGAGATCAATTCTACATATTTTGGTTTACTAAATATGTTTCTTTTCCATGTAGGTGAAAATGAAAGAAAAGATGATGCAGTCACATGGACCTTGCCTTTTACTTTCTCTTTGAGATTGCGGTCACTTGAGGCAAATAGGTACTTTCCTCTTATCTCATGATAATATGTCCTTCCAATGAACGATCTCTTTTACAGTAACAACGTAAAATACATTATGCATCATTCTACTATCAACTGTGGAATGTATTCACATAGACTCTAACATACCGAGATGTAAATTCATTACTTGTCATTGAATTAGAACTGATATACGTTTGAAATTAATATTAATAGCTTTTTGCAGTCTTACTTGCAGCATTTCTTTTTTACATGATAGTGTTGCTCTCTGTACAGGAGCCTTTAAGACATTTATTGAAACTGACCCAAGTCCTTTTATTGTAGGGTACCAAGATATGGAATCCCAATGAAAGTGAATGGAAGAGAGATTGCACTTGTTACATAGTTCTTGTTATCAAAACCTATATTTTAAATATTTTCCTGAACTTAGATATTAATTAAAAAAAATGTTTTTAGATATCAGTGATTATATTTCTGATATAAACTATCAATTTGTATCAATATATCAAAATATAAGGTATAAACCATGAAGGGCTGTGCGGTTCCCATGATATATTCCACACCTTTAACCACCCCAGAATTGGTATATATCATCGGAACCACACGGCCCAAAATGGTTTACACCGCTTATAAGTGGTTTCTGCCGCTAACAGTTCACAGAGAGATTTGGACCGATCACCTCAGTAGCTACAGGCGTGCGATCACTGCTGCCAGGGTGAATTACTTCTCTGAAATCATATCCATGGGACACGCTAAACCAAATAATCTCTTCCAAACCATTGATCAAATCCTGCATCCAGCCATCCATAAATACATCTCCCATTCATCCTCCTCTCTTCTCCTCTTTCTTTGGAAATGGACACCATTTATTCTATACTCTCCTGCCACAAACCCAGTACAGTACTTGACCACATTGAGTCCCCTCTGATTGCCCCTCCTGCTCTCTCTTCCTTCTCTCCTCTCTCTCCATTACTGATGTCTCCAGCCTATTGTTGAAATCAACTACTGCCACATGCCCCTTGGACCCCTGGACAACAAATCTTGTCCGTCTCTGTGTTTCTGACCTTGCTCTTTCCATTATGCACACTCTCAACCTGTCCCTGGTTCCAGGTCTGCTCCCTCCTGCCCGAGTAATGCCAGTGCTCAAAAAACCCTGCTGTCTTATCTAACTTCCGTCCCATATCCAATCTTCCTTTTCTCTCCAAAACTCTTGAAAGGGCTGTAGCAAGCCAGCTGATGAAACATCTTACAGATAACAATCTGCTTGAATCTCTGCGGTCTGGCTTCCGGCCACATCACAATACTGAAACTGCTCTGCTCTGGATTGTAAACAAGCTTCTGCTTAATGCTGATGCTGCTGCTCCCTCTGACCTAACTGCTGCTTTTGATACCATAGATCGTAGCATTCTTCTTGTCCGACTTCAGAAGTATGCTGGGATCTTTGGATCCTGTCTCTTCTTCCTGTCTTCTTACCTATCTGGACGCATCCAGTCTGTTTTCTATGATGGAAACAATGCTGATGCAAACCTGGTCACTTGCGGTGTCCCTCAAGGGTCTGTTCTTGGGCCTCTTTTCAATATCTACATGCTTCTCTTGGATCAACTCATCCACCAACATAGCCTCATGTTTCACTCCTATGCAGATGACACCCAGCTCAACCTAAAACTCGACCCTGGATGTTCCTCTGCCATGGTCAAGCTCTCAGCTTGCATCCAAGACATCGAGGCCTGGATGTCTGCCAATTTTCTTCATCTCAACACTAACAAATACGAATTTCTAGTAGGATAGAAAATGCAACTCAAGAATCTCAATATTGCTTCCTTGAACCTTAGAAACTGTCTGCTGCTGCCTTCCCCCATTGTACAAAGCCTTGATGTACTTCAGGTTAGTAACCTCTCCTTTGATTCCCAAATCTTCTCTGTAGTCAAACCCTCTTATAACACCTCCGAAACATCTGAAAGGTCCGTCCATACCTTTCCCTCCCGGATGCAGAGATACTCTGTCATGCATTCATCTCCTCTCGACTTGACTACTGCAACTCTCTCTATGGTGGTCTTCCATCACGCACCTGCTGCTGCTAGTATCCTTACCAGATGTACAAAACATGATCACATTACCCCTGTCTTGCCCAGCTGCAGTGGCTACCTGTAAAGTTTAGGATTACTTTCAAAATTCTCTGCTTGCCTACAAGGCCCTTCATCAGACAGGTCCAGAGTATCTCTCCAACCTGCTGACCCGCTATGTCCCTGCATGCAAGCTGAGGTCCTCTGACTCAGGCTTGCTTGTTATACCCAAGCAAAATTGCACCACACTCGGAGAGCGCTGTTTCAGCTTCATTGCCCCGACTCTCTGGAACTCTCCCAGCTTTAGTGCGTGTAGCTCCCACAGTCCCTTGCTTCAAATCAACTCTCAAAACCCAATTGTTCACTCTTGTTTTCAATACCGTTTAAGCCTGACATCTGTTATTAGATGTTGTCTAAATTGCTATTTCAGGTTTTTCACTCCATGTTATTCGTATGATTCTGTATGAAACACGTATACACAATGTTTAGAATTCACATCATAGCCTTGTATTTAATGTATTTGCATTTTTTTTCCTGTTTGTATTTAATGTGCTTTGCCCTGTATTTCACTGTATTGAATGTATTATGCATTGTTCCTCACTATCTTGTAAAGTGCTTTGTGATGGTGTGTATGTATAATATATATATTGTATCATAAAATGGCAAATGAAATACACAGTAATATTAAGGTGGACCTTCGATGGACAAGGAAAGAAATAGAATTTTTGGATACCATAGTAAAACTTGAAGAAGGTTCAATTGAGACTGACCTCTTCTGTAAACCTACTGACATTCACCAGTATTTACACATGTCCTCTGCACATCCGATACATACTAAAAGGGCAATCCCAAAGGGTCTAGGAATAAGAATACGAAGAATATGCTCAAAAGAAAGTGACTATGTAAAACAAAGAAAGAATTATAGAGACAGAGTTAAGAAAAGTGGATAAACTAAAAAGAGATGATCTACTAGATTATAAAAATAGAGATAAAAAGGTCAAAAGAGTCCCATTAATAATGACTTACTCTAAACTTTTTGCCCAATATTTCTAAGATAGTTTGAAACACTTGCGGATTCTACATAATTCAGAAAAATTTAAAAAGTATTTCTTAAGGCCCCAGTTGTAGCATTCAAAGAGAAGCTAATTTAGGTGATATTTTAGTTCACAGTAAACATAAAAGAATAATTGACAAAATTGGTTCTACGAACATATGCACTAGTAGATGTAAAGTGTGTAAATACATAGACAAACGTAAAAATATAATTAAACATAAGAACACCACATATCCACTAAAAACTAATACTTACTGTAAAAATAGCAATGTCGTTTATGGAATAGCCTGTGAAAAATGTGATGAAATCAAATATGTTGGAGAGACTGGAACTACTTTATATAAAATAATTCAGAACCACCTTTCATTAATTAGAAATAAAAAAATGAATGAACCAATAGTAAAGCACTTCACCAGTCAGGGACATGACATAAATGATGTAAAGTTTGTAGTATTAGAACAGCTCAAATTAGACAATGCGACATACAGAAGAATAAAAGACAGTAAATGGATAAATAGACTGAACACGATGATGCCAGCGGGACTCAACAGAAAAGAATGAACTAATTAACTTCAATAAATATATAACATAACAAAACAAAATTCATAATTTGATAACAAAATTCATTCAAAAGTTGTGCATGCTGATGTGCTGGGGAGGACAAATCTAGACTGATCCTCAGAGCCAGCATTGCATGATATAATAAAATATAAGTTTATATAAAGTAGTGTTAATTAGAATTAATACAGATTCAAAGATAGAAGTAAAAATGATGTCACAATATATAGAACACCATTACATCATGTAAGAATAAATCATGAATTTGAATGTAAACAATAACAAGTAGTTGTCATGCCGTCAAAAACCTATAAATACCTCCAATGTTTGGATTCAAACACAGGCACCCTTGAGAAAGATATGTACAACATATCGAAACGTTGGGCAGCTGGCTCTTTGAGCTAAAATATATATATATATATATATATATATATATATATATATAGACACACACACACACACTTCTATGTAAACAGAAATATTTTAAAAGAATGATTTTTTTTAATTTATCATCAGTACAGGTGAACTTTGGCCATTTCATTGTAGCTGTTCAATTGTTTCAGTTGAGTTTTAGCCCAAGGGAACAGCACGTGATTTATAGTAAACCGATGCTGTTACAATATTGATTACCTCTGGTTCATAGATTCTGATCTTTATTTTCCAAAAGTGCAAAACTGTTCACAGGACAGCACGGTTATTGATATTTCAAAGCCGGCTCACATGGGAAAGGCTTTGGCACATTTCATAGTCCTTGTTCCTAGTCCTGTCTTCATAATTTAAATACGTCATTTATTCTTTGTATTTTGAAATGCTGTATTACGGGAGAGATAACTAATCCTTATCGAATGACCTCCAGGTCTGGAGTTTCTCACCCCTGGTTTATAATACATTTTAAAATATTTGAGATCTGATTCTACATATTTTGGTTTACTAAATATGTTTCTTTTCCATGTAGGCGAAAATGAAAGAAAAGATGATGCAGTCACATGGACCTTGCCTTTTACTTTCTCTTTGAGATTGCGGTCACTTGAGGCAAATAGGTACATTCCTCTTATCTCATGATAATATGTCCTTCCAATGAACGATCGTTTTTACAGTAACAACGTAAAATACATCATGCATCATTCTATTACCAACTGTGGCATGTATTCACATAGACTGTAACATACCGAGATGTAAATTCATGACTTGTTATTTAATTAGAACTGATATAAGTTTTAAATTAATATTAATAGCTTTTTGCAGTCTTACTTGCAGCATTTCTTTATTACATGATAGTGTTGCTCTCTGTACAGGAGCCTTTAAGACATTTATTGAAACTGACCCAAGTCCTTTTATTTTTTTTTTTTGTATTATTCCTTAGCAGATGCCCTTATCCAGGGCGACTTACAATTGTTACAAGATATCACATTATACATTATTTCACATTATACAGATATCACATTATTTTTACATACAATTACCCATTTATACAGTTGGGTTTTTACTGGAGCAATCTAGGTAAAGTACCTTGCTCAAGGGTACAACAGCAGTGTCCCCCACTGGGGATTGAACCCACAACCCTCCGCTCAAGAGTCCAGAGCCCTAACCACTACTCCATACTGCTGCCCTTTATTGTAGGCTACCAGGATCTGGAATCCCAATGAAAGTGAAAGGAAGAGATTGCACTTGTTACATAGTTCTTGTTATCAAAAATATATTTTAAATATTTTCCTGAACTTAGATATTAATTAAAAAATGTTTTAGATATCAGTGATTTTATTTCTGATATAAACTATCAATTTGTATCAATATATCAAAATATAACGTATAAACCATGAAGGGCCATACGGTTCCATGATATATTTCGCCTTTAACCACCCAAGTGGTATATATATCAAAATGGTTTATACCGCTTTTAAAGTGGTTTCTGCTAACAGTTCACAGAGATTTGGACCGATCACCTCAGTAGCTACAGGCGTGCGATCACTGCTGCCAGGGGTGAAGTACTTCTCTGAAATCATATCCATGGGACACGCCTTTAAACCAAATAATCTCTTCAAAACCATTGATCAAATCCTGCATCCAGCCATCAATAAATACATCTCCCATTCATCCTCCTCTCTTCTCCTCTTTCTTTGAAATGGACACCATTTATTCTATACTCTCCTGCCACAAACCCAGTACAGTACTTGACCACATTGAGTCCCTCTGATTGCCCCTCCTGCTCTCTTCCTTTTCTCCTCTCTCCATTACTGATGTCTCCAGCCTATTGTTGAAATCAACTACTGCCACGTGACCCTTGGACCCCTGGACAACAAATCTTGTCCATCTCTGTGCTTCTAACCTTGCTCTTTCCATTATGCACACTCTCAACCTGTCTCTGGTTCCAGGCCTGGTCCCTCCTGCCCAAGTAACGCCAGTGCTCAAAAAACCCTGCTGTCTTATCTAACTTCCGTCCCATATCCAATCTTCCTTTTCTCTCCAAAACTCTTGAAAGGGCTTTAGCAAGCCAACTGGTGAAACATCTTACAGATAACAATCTGATGAATCTCTGCAGTCTGGCTTCCGGCCACATCACAATACTGAAACTGCTCTGCTCTGGATTGTAAACAAGCTTCTGCTTAATGCTGATGCTGCTGCTCCCTCTGACCTAACTGCTGCTTTTGATACCATAGATCGTAGCATTCTTCTTGTCCGACTTCAGTATGCTGGGATCTTTGGATCCGTCTCTCTTCTTCCTGTCTTCTTACCTATCTGGACGCATCCAGTCTGTTTTCTATGATGGAAACAATGCTGACGCAAACCTGGTCACTTGCGGTGTCCCTCAAGGGTGTGTTCTTGGGCCTCTTTTCAATATCTACATGCTTCCCTTGGATCAACTCATCCAACAACATAGCCTCATGTTTCACTCCTATGCAGATGACACCCAGTTCAACCTAAAACTCGACCCTGGATGTTCCTCTGCCATGGTCAAGCTCTCAGCTTGCATCCAAGACATCGAGGCCTGGATGTCTGCCAATTTTCTTCATCTCAACACTAACAAATACGAATTTCTAGTAGGATAGAAAATGCAACTCAAGAATCTCAATATTGCTTCCTTGAACCTTAGAAACTGTCTGCTGCTGCCTTCCCCCATTGTACAAAGCCTTGATGTACTTCAGGTTAGTAACTCTCCTTTGATTCCCAAATCTTCTCTGTAGTCAAACCCTCTTATAACACCTTGAAACATCTGAAAGGTCCGTCCATACCTTTCCCTCCCGGATGCAGAGATACTCTGTCATGCATTCATCTCCTCTCGACTTGACTACTGCAACTCTCTCTATGGTGGTCTTCCATCACGCACCTGCTGCTGCTAGTATCCTTACCAGATGTACAAAACATGATCACATTACCCTGTCTTGCCCAGCTGCAGTGGCTACCTGTAAAGTTTAGGATTACTTCAAAATTTCTGCTTGCCTACAAGGCCCTTCATCAGACAGGTCCAGAGTATCTCTCCAACCTGCTGACCCGCTATGTCCCTGCATGCAAGCTGAGGTCCTCTGACTCAGGCTTGCTTGTTATACCCAAGCAAAATTGCACCACACTCGGAGAGCGCTGTTTCAGCTTCATTGCCCCGACTCTCTGGAACTCTCTCCCAGCTTTAGTGCGTGTAGCTCCCACAGTCCCTTGCTTCAAATCAACTCTCAAAACCCAATTGTTCACTCTTGTTTTCAATACCGTTTAAGACATCTGTTATTAGCTGTTGTCTAAATTGCTATTTCAGGTTTTTCACTCCATGTTATTCGTATGATTCTGTATGAAACACGTATACACAATGTTTAGAATTCACATCATAGCCTTGTATTTAATGTATTTGCATTTTTTTTTTCCTGTTTGTATTTAATGTGCTTTGCCCTGTATTTCACTGTATTGAATGTATTATGCATTGTTCCTCACTATCTTGTAAAGTGCTTTGTGATGGTGTGTATGTATAATATATATACTGTATATATATATATATATATATATATATATATGGAGTGTGTGTGTGTGTGTGTGTGTGTGTGTGTGTGTGTGTAGACACACACACACACACACTTCTAAGTAAACAGAAATATTTTAAAAGAATGATTTTTTTGTAATTTATCATCAGTACAGGTGAACTTTGGCCATTTCATTGTAGCTGTTCAATTGTTTCAGTTGAGTTTTAGCCAAAGGCAACAGCACGTGATTTACAGTAAACCGATGCTGTTACAATATTGATTACCTCTTGTTCATAGATTCTGATCTTTATTTTCCAAAAGTGCAAAACTGTTCACAGGACAGCACAGTTATTGATATTTCAAAGCCGGCTCACATGGGAAAGGCTTTGGCCCATTTCATAGTCCTTGTTCCTAGTCCAGTCTTCGTAATTTAAATACGTCATTTATTCTTTGAATTTTGAAATGCTGTATTACAGGAGAGATAACTAATCCTATCGAATGACCTCCAGGTATGGAGTTTCTCACCCCTGATTTATAATAAATTTCAAAATATTTGAGATCTGATTCTACATATTTTGGTTTACTAAATATGTTTCTTTTCCATGTAGGTGAAAATGAAAGAAAAGATGATGCAGTCACATGGACCTTGCCTTTTACTTTCTCTTTGAGATTGCGGTCACTTGAGGCAAATAGGTACTTTCCTCTTATCTCATGATAATATGTCCTTCCAATGAACGATCGTTTTTACAGTAACAACGTAAAATACATCATGCATCATTCTATTACCAACTGTGGCATGTATTCACATAGACTGTAACATACCGAGATGTAAATTTATGACTTGTTATTTAATTAGAACTGATATAAGTTTTAAATTAATATTAATAGCTTTTTGCAGTCTTACTTGCAGCATTTCTTTTTTACATGATAGTGTTGCTCTCTGTACAGGAGCCTTTAAGACATTTATTGAAACTGACCCAAGTCCTTTTATTGTAGGCTACCAGGATCTGGAATCCCAATGAAAGTGAAAGGAAGAGAGATTGCACTTGTTACATAGTTCTTGTTATCAAAACGTATATTTTAAATATTTTCCTGAACTTAGATATTAATTAAAAAAAAATGTTTTTAGATATCAGTGATTTTATTTCTGATATAAACTATCAATTTGTATCAATATATCAAAATATAACGTATAAACCATGAAGGGCTGTGCAGTTCCCATGATATATTCCACGCCTTTAACCACCCAAGAAGTGGTATATATATCAAAATGGTTTATACCGCTTTTAAGTGGTTTCTGCCGCTAACAGTTCACAGAGAGATTTGGACCGATCACCTCAGTAGCTACAGGCGTGCGATCACTGCTGCCAGGGTGAAGTACTTCTCTGAAATCATATCCATGGGACACGCTAAACCAAATAATCTCTTCAAAACCATTGATCAAATCCTGCATCCAGCCATCAATAAATACATCTCCCATTCATCCTCCTCTCTTCTCCTCTTTCTTTGGAAATGGACACCATTTATTCTATACTCTCCTGCCACAAACCCAGTACAGTACTTGACCACATTGAGTCCCCTCTGATTGCCCCTCCTGCTCTCTCTTCCTTTTCTCCTCTCTCTCCATTACTGATGTCTCCAGCCTATTGTTGAAATCAACTACTGCCACGTGACCCTTGGACCCCTGGACAACAAATCTTGTCCATCTCTGTGCTTCTAACCTTGCTCCTTCCATTATGCACACTCTCAACCTGTCTCTGGTTCCAGGCCTGGTCCCTCCTGCCCAAGTAACGCCAGTGCTCAAAAAACCCTGCTGTCTTATCTAACTTCCGTCCCATATCCAATCTTCCTTTTCTCTCCAAAACTCTTGAAAGGGCTGTAGCAAGCCAGCTGATGAAACATCTTACAGATAACAATCTGCTTGAATCTCTGCGGTCTGGCTTCCGGCCGCATCACAATACTGAAACTGCTCTGCTCCGGATTGTAAACAAGCTTCTGCTTAATGCTGATGCTGCTGCTCTCTCTGTGCTTGTCCTCCTGGACCTAACTGCTGCTTTTTGACTCCATAGATCACAGCATTCTTCTTGTCCAACTTCAGAAGTATGCAGGGAACTCTGGAACCTGTCTCTCTTGGGTGTCCTCTTACCTATCTGTATGCATGCAGTCAGTTTTCTATGATAGAAGTAGTGTGGACGCAAACCCGGTCATTTGCTTTGTCCCTCAAGGATCTGTTCTTGTGCCTCTTCTATTCAATACCTACATGCTTCCCTTGGATCACCTCATCCACCAACATAGCCTCATGTTTTAGTCCTATGCAGATGACAACCAGCTCTACCTAAAACTCGACCCTGGATGTCCCTCTGCCATGGTCAAGCTCTCAGCTTGCATCCAAGACATCGAGGCCTGGATGTCTGCCAATTTTCTTCAGCTCAACACTAACAAATATGAACTTCTAGTAGGATAGAAAACGCAACTCAAGAATCTCAATATTGCTTCCTTGAACCTTGAAACTGTCTGCTGCCCCCTCCCCATTTTACAAAGCCTTGATGTACTTCTGGTTAGTAACCTCTCCTTTGAAGCCCAAATCTCCTCTGTAGTCAAATCCTCCTTCTACCACCTCTGAAACATCTCAAAGGTCCGTCCCTACCTTTCCCTCCCGGATGCAGAGATACTCTGTCATGCATTCATCTCCTCTCGACTCGACTACTGCAACTCTCTCTATGGTGGTCTCCTGTCACATGCCATAAACCAACTGCAGCTGGTTCAAAATGCCGCTGCTAGGCTCCTTACCAGATCTAAATAACATTATCACATTACCCCTGTCTTGCCCAGCTGCACTGGCTACCTGTAAAGTTTAGGATTATTTTCAAAATTCTCTGCTTGCCTACAAGGCCCTTCATCACACAGGTCCAGAGTATCTCTCCAACCTGCTGACCCACTATGTCCCTGCATGCAAGCTGAGGTCCTCAGACTCTGGCTTGCTTGTTATACCCAAGCAAAATAGCACCACACTCGGAGAGTGCTGTTTTAGCTTCATTGCCCCGACTCTCTGGAACTCTACCAGCTTTAATGCTTGTAACTCCCACAGTCACTCGCTTCAAATCAACTCTCAAGACCCACTTGTTCTCTCTTGCTTTCAGTGCCTGTAGCAGGGCAGGTGCCCTGCACATGAAGAGGGGGTTTGTGTGTATGCATTGTAAATAGTGTTGTGTGTAATTGTTGTTATTTAATTTATTGCAGTACCTGACGCTCCTGGGATAGCCTGCCTGCTGTGTGTGATTGCCAGCTGTGGATGATCAGCGGGTAGGTGTGTTCCAGCATGGCGTCAGGTATAAAGAGGTCCTGTTTGTTCACCTCGGGGCTGCTGCAAAGCCACGGAAAACGGGCTAAAGATCGTCCACGCTACCCAAGCATAGTGAGAGAAATAAGTTGCTGAAATCCTCCGATCGCCGTGATGGTAAACCGGGATCGGAACCAAA
This sequence comes from Huso huso, assembly GCA_036884735.1. Classification (NCBI taxonomy): domain Eukaryota; kingdom Metazoa; phylum Chordata; class Actinopteri; order Acipenseriformes; family Acipenseridae; genus Huso; species Huso huso. The sequence goes on from JAHFZB010000065.1 coordinate 184,307, forward strand.
AGAAGCTGCCAAAACCACCGACGGCCGGAGTCGGGGTTTGTGTTGATACATAAAGATTGGTTCGGGGATGGTAGATTCCTTTAAAGTATAGCAAGGTGAGCAAGGAGGAGGAGGAGGGGCAATCAGAGGGGACTCAGTGTGGTCAAGTACTGTACTGGGTTTGTGGCAGGAGAGTATAGAATAAATGGTGTCGATTTTGAAAGAAAGAGGAGAGGAGGTTGAATGGGAGATGGAGTTATCTATGGATGGATGCAGGATTTGATCAACGGTTTTGAAGAGATTATTTGGTTTAGCGTGTCCCATGTATATGATTTCTGAGAAGTACTTCACCCTGGCAGCAGTGAGCTCATGCCTGTAGCTACTGAGGTGATCGGTCCAAATCTCTCTGTGAACTGTTAGCTGTAAAAACCACTTATAAGTGGTATAAACCATTTTGGGCCTTGTGGTTCCGATGATATATACCACTTCTGGGGTTGTTAAAGACGTGGTATATTTCATGGGAACCGCACAGCCCGTTTATACCTTATATTTTGATATATTGATACATATTGATATCAGAAATATAATCACTGATATCTAAAATCATCTTTTTATCAGTATCTAAGATCAGGAAAATATTTAAAATATAGGCTTTGATAACAAGAACTATGTAACAAGTGCAATCTCTCTTCCATTCACTTTCATTGGGATTCCAGATCCTGGTACCCTACAATAAAAGGACTTGGGTCAGTTTCAATAAATGTCTTAAAGGCTCCTGTGCAGAGAGCAACATTGTCATGTAAAAAGAAATGCTGCAAGTAAGACTGCAAAAAGCTTTTAATATTAATTTCAAATGTATATCAGTTCTAATTCAATGACAAGTCATGAATTTACATCTCGGTATGTTACAGTCTATGTGAATACATGCCACAGTTGATAATAGAATGATGCATGATGTATTTTTACGTTGTTACTGTAAAAGAGATCGTTCATTGGAAGGACATATTATCATGAGATAAGAGGAATGTACCTATTTGCCTCAAGTGACCGCAATCTCAAAGAGAAAGTAAAAGGCAAGGTCCATGTGACTGCATCATCTTTTCTTTTCATTTTCGCCTACATGGAAAAGAAACATATTTAGTAAACCAAAATATGTAGAATCAGATCTCAAATATTTTAAAATGTATTATAAACCAGGGGTGAGAAACTCCAGACCTGGAGGTCATTCGATAAGGATTAGTTATCTCTCCTGTAATACAGCATTTCAAAATACAAAGAATAAATGACGTATTTAAATTACGAAGACAGGACTAGCAACAAGGACTATGAAATGTGCCAAAGCCTATCCCATGTGAGCCGGCTTTGAAATATCATTAACTGTGCCGTCCTGTGAACAGTTTTGCACTTTTGGAAAATAAAGATCAGAATCTATGAACTAGAGGTAATCAGTATTGTAACAGCATCGGTTTACTGTAAATCACGTGCTGTTCCCTTTGGCTAAAACTCAACTGAAACAATTGAACAGTATAATGAAGTGGCCAAAGATCACCTGTACTGATAAATTAAAAAAAAAAAAATATTTTTTTTAAATCTTTCTGTTTACTTAGAAGTGGGTGTGTATCCATAAGGGTTTAACATTTTAAATCTCTTTACACACAACTTTGCACTATCGCGTGTGTATGTTCATTTTACTTTCTGTTCTTCAATGTAAACACTTTCCTCTGGCTACAAGGGACATTCCAAGGGAAACTGGGGAAATATGGTATCTGTGTTCATCATCTTAAAAAACTCCTCCAGCTGGCCAAAATTAGAAATCGCATATACAATATATAGAACACATTTCAAAGGGCAGCAGTGTGGAGTAGTGGTTAGGGCTCTCAACTCTTGACCGGAGGGTTATGGGTTCAGTCCCAGGTGGGAGACACTGCAGCTGTACTCTTTAGCAAGGTACTTTACCTAGATTGCTCCAATAAAAACCCAACTGTATAAATGGGTAATTGTATATAAAAATAATGTGATATCTTGTAACAATTGTAAATCACTCTGGATAAGGGCGTTTGCTAAGGAATAAATAATAATAATTTTTGTGTCAATGTGATGTGCCTTACGGAAAGCCATATTTAAACTGAACCCACAATAAGTGATATATTTTATAATATGTATTCTTAGAGAGAGAGAGACTTTTTGACTTTTAAGATCCTTTATTAAACATTCCAATTAAAATCCATTAAAATCAATAAAGGTAAAACACAACAAAATTAAGATTTATCAATATTAAAAAAATCTTAAAATACATCATGTTCTCCTAAAAATAGATTTTAAACAAAAAAGGATCGTAAAAAATCAATTATAAAAACACAGTGTTTTCTTTTTGTTAAAACAGTTTAAAGCCGAAATTAATAAAAACACTGTAAAACAATAAAAATAAAATTAAAAACTAGAACAAAAACTGGAGCTCCCCCTCCTCACTCACAGCACACAAGGCATCTCCCACACACCACCTCTCCTGGAAGTCCTCCAGGTTATTATTGAGTTTAAAAATTCAAAATCCACTCTTATCCATTTGACCACCAACACCCTGAACTGCACCACAACATCAGTCAGCCCGGCCCCAGAGATACTGTTCTTTTTGGATTTTAAAATATCCAATTTTGCTTGACCTATTATAAAATGAATTAAAACACACCTGTTTCTCTTTTTTAAAACTGTAGGGAACCCCAAAGAAAAAGCTCTTTTCATGAACTCCTTGCCTAGGACCTGCAGGAGCTCCTGTAGAAGATGGAAGAGTGGTCCTAGTCTGACACACTCACTGTACATGTGAAACACTGTTTCCTCTGCAGAGCAGAAACAGCACTCTGAGCTAATGCTAGCATCAACTGTGGAGAAACCTGCCGGTGGACACAATACAGTGCAGGATCCTCCACTGCAGGTCCCCCGCTCTCTTGGTGAGGGGCAGGTTATACAGAACCCTTCATACTGGCCTGCACCCCTCCTTTACCTCCAGACATGCCCTCCACCTTGAATCCACCAACCCCGCAACTGGTGGGAATGTGATGCCTTCACACACATCTGGTAAATCTTTTTACTCTCTGCTGTATGAAGAGTTAGGTCTTTAACTGTGTCTAAGTTTAATAGCATTCCCTCGTTTCCTACATCCTCCTCTCCTTCACCTACTGCTGGACACACTAGCAGCCCTGGTAAGATGAAGTCTTGTCTCTGCCCTGTGCTGCTGGACATCTCCTCCCTCACAGCCTCCCTGAACTCAGGGGGAAAGAGAACTCCTCAGTTCACTGACCATTTTCTCTGCCAGTCTCTGAGTGCCAGCCCAGCGAGCTGTGTAGCAGTCAGCCAGCAGGTGTGCTCAAAGTTGATCAGGTGTCTCAGCCTGGTCACTCCTGCCCTCACAAAGCTGGCACAGAGAGTCAATGACTGAAAAAAATGCACAGGGAAGAGGGGATTGAAAAATAAGGGCTCCTCCAACAGGACCCTGCCTGTCAGGGACCCTCATCTCTTTTTACCCTCACTGCCCTCCAGGCATCTAAAACACTCAAGTAAAAAGAAGAGAGACCTACTTTAGCTAGTTTGGTACTCTCAATTAAAAACAGGTGTTTGTCTATCCCCAGCCCCCCTACTCTGCTGAGGAAAAAACAAGCCAGTCTCTTCCAATGAGCCTCCTCCACAGCATACAGGAACCTCTGAAGTGCCTGCAGTCTGAAGGCTGCCACCCTGCTGGCAATGCTGACCAGCCCCTGCCCCGCTTCATCAGTGGGGAGATACAGGACCACTGGCCTCAGCCAATGTCTCCCGCCTCCAGAAAAACTCCAACAGTACTCTTTGGATCTCCTGCACCATGCCTCCGGGAGGGTCCAGACACATCAGCCTGTGCGACAGCATGGAGGCCACCAGACTATTGATCACCAGGACCCTTCCCTAAATGACAGCTGAGCCAGCAGTCCCTCCATCTCTGCAGCCGCCCCCTCACCCTGTCCACTAGGCCCTCCCAGTTTTTCTGCATATATATCTCCACTCCGAAAAACACCCCCAGCACTTGTATACCTGTCCTGTCCCATCTCAGTGCCTCGGGCAGGACAAGGTGGGTGCAATCATGCCAGCTGCCTGACAGGAAGGTGTCACACTTTGCCCAGTTAACTCTTGCTGTAGAGGCTCTCTGGAATGTGTGCAGGCTCTGCTGTAGTGCCTTGATGTCTCTGTCACTGCACACAAACACGTTCACATCGTCTGCATAAGCGGACACCTTCACTGCGACAGGGGAGGGTGAGGAGGGCACTGCCCAGCCAACCAGCCGGCCCATCAGCAGGCACAGCAGGGGCTATAAGGCCAGTGAATAAAGCATTCCAGACAGGGAGCAGCTCTGCCTAATACCCCTGCACACTGGGAAGGGCTGACTAAGCCCATTGTTAATCTTTAAAATGCTAAAAACATTCAAATATAAAAGCTGGATGTAAGAAATAAAAACAGGGCCAAACCCGAAGGCTTCCAGGGTTTTAAATGGGCATGTGTGGTCGACCCTGTCAAATGCTTTCTCCTGATCTAAAGAAACCAGCCCAACATTCAAATCACATGTATTAGCCATTGATAAAAAGTCTCGAATTAAAAACAAATTATCAAAAATGGAACGTCCCGGTATGCAGTAAGTTTGGTCCATGTGAATTACAGCTCCTATACACATTTTTAGTCTATTGGTCAGACATTTTGTAATTATTTTAAAATCGGAACATAAAAACGATTCAGGTCTCCAGTTTTTTTTTTAGCAAGCACAGGTCTCCTTTCTTGGACAGCAGTGTGATTACTGCCCTCCTGCAGCTGAGGGGCAGTTCTTTATCTCAGAGGCTCTCTCCCAGCACCTGCAAAAAGTCCTCACCAATCACAGTCAATGCCAGGAGCTTTTCCATTTGAAAGCTGTGTAACAGCAGTGGTCAGCTCTTGTTATGTTAACGGCTTATCTAATTGGTGCTGTTCTTCGTTGCTCAGGGTGGACAAATCCTGGAGCAGCAGGTCCGTAACCTTCTGGTCACATGGCTCTTTGCTGTATAGTTCAGAATATAATTGTACTGCCTCTCTGATGATCTCCTCCCGGCTGTACAGCTCCCTGCCGCAAGGCGTCTGGACGCAGTGCATCTGCCGGATGTCTGCTCTCCTCCTTTCCAAGCCAAAGAAGAAACTGGAGGGGGTGTCCATGTCTTTAAGCTCCATGAAGCATTCTTCTTGTCCAACTTCAGAAGTATGCAGGGAACTCTGGAACCTGTCTCTCTTGGGTGTCCTCTTACCTATCTGTATGCATGCAGTGAGTTTTCTATGATAGAAGCAGTGTGGACGCAAACCCGGTCATTTGCTTTGTCCCTCAAGGATCTGTTCTTGTGCCTCTTCTCTTCAATACCTACATGCTTCCCTTGGATCACCTCATCCACCAACATAGCCTCATGTTTCAGTCCTATGCAGATGACAACCAGCTCTACCTAAAACTCGACCCTGGATGTCCCTCTGCCATGGTCCAGCTCTCAGCTTGCATCCAAAACATTGAGGCCTGGATGTCTGCCAATTTTCTTCAGCTCAACACTAACAAATATGAACTTCTAGTAGGATAGAAAACGCAACTCAAGAATCTCAATATTGCTTCCTTGAACCTTGGAAACTGTCTGCTGCTGCCCTCCCCCATTTTACAAAGCCTTGATGTACTTCTGGTTAGTAACCTCTCCTTTGAAGCCCAAATCTCCTCTGTAGTCAAATCCTCCTTCTACCACCTCTGAAACATCTCAAAGGTTCGTCCCTACCTTTCCCTCCCGGATGCAGAGATACTCTGTCATGCATTCATCTCCTCTCGACTCGACTACTGCAACTCTCTCTATGGTGGTCTCCTGTCACATGCCATAAACCAACTGCAGCTGGTTCAAAATGCCGCTGCTAGGCTCCTTACCAGATCTAAATAACATTATCACATTACCCCTGTCTTGCCCAGCTGCACTGGCTACCTGTAAAGTTTAGGATTATTTTCAAAATTCTCTGCTTGCCTACAAGGCCCTTCATCACACAGGTCCAGAGTATCTCTCCATCCTGCTGACCCACTATGTCCCTGCACGCAAGCTGAGGTCCTCAGACTCTGGCTTGCTTGTTATACCCAAGCAAAATAGCACCACACTCGGAGAGTGCTGTTTTAGCTTCATTGCCCCGACTCTCTGGAACTCTACCAGCTTTAATGCTTGTAACTCCCACAGTCACTCGCTTCAATCAACTCTCAAGACCCACTTGTTCTCTCTTGCTTTCAGTGCCTGTAGCAGGGCAGGAGCCCTGCACATGAAGAGGGGTTTTGTGTGTATGCATTGTAAATAGTGTTGTGTGTAATTGTTGTTATTTAATTTATTGCAGTACCTGACGCTCCTGGGATAGCCTGCCTGCTGTGTGTGATTGCCAGCTGTGGATGATCAGAGGGTAGGTGTGTTTCAGCATGGCGTCAGGTATAAAGAGGTCCTGTTTGTTCACCTCGGAGCTGCTGCAAAGCCACGGACAATGGGCTGAAGATCGTCCACGCTACCCGAGCATAGTGAGAGAAATAAGATGCTGAAATCCTCCGATCGCCGTGATGGTAAACCGGGATCGGAACCAAAAGAAGCTGCCAAAACTGCCGACGGCCGGAGTCGGGGTTTGTGTTGATACATAAAGATTAGTTCGGGGATGGTAGATCCCTTTAAAGTATAGCGAGGTGAGCAAGGAGGAGGAGGAGGGGCAATCAGAGGGGACTCAGTGTGGTCAAGTACTGTACTGGGTTTGTGGCAGGAGAGAATAGAATAAATGGTGTCGATTTTGAAAGAAAGAGGAGAGGAGGTTGAATGGGAGATGGAGTTATCTATGGATGGATGCAGGATTTGATCAATGGTTTTGAATAGATTATTTGGTTTAGCGTGTCCCATGGATATGATTTCTGAGAAGTACTTCACCCTGGCAGCAGTGAGCTCATGCCTGTAGCTACTGAGGTGATCGGTCCAAATCTCTCTGTGAACTGTTAGCGGCAGAAACCACTTATAAGCGGTGTAAACCATTTTGGGCCTTGTGGTTCCGATGATATATACCACTTCTGGGGTTGTTAAAGACGTGGTATATTTCATGGGAACCGCACAGCCCGTTTATACCTTATATTTTGATATATTGATACATATTGATATCAGAAATATAATCACTGATATCTAAAATCATCTTTTTTATCAGTATCTAAGATCAGGAAAATATTTAAAATATAGGCTTTGATAACAAGAACTATGTAACAAGTGTAATCTCTCTTCCATTCACTTTCATTGGGATTCCAGATCCTGGTAGCCTACAATAAAAGGACTTGGGTCAGTTTCAATAAATGTCTTAAAGGCTCCTGTGCAGAGAGCAACATTGTCATGTAAAAAAAAAAGAAATGCTGCAAGTAAGACTGCAAAAAGCTTTTTTTAATATTAATTTCAAATGTATATCAGTTCTAATTCAATGACAAGTCATGAATTTACATCTCGGTATGTTACAGTCTATGTGAATACATGCCACAGTTGATAATAGAATGATGCATGATGTATTTTACGTTGTTACTGTAAAAGAGATCGTTCATTGGAAGGACATATTATCATGAGATAAGAGGAATGTACCTATTTGCCTCAAGTGACCGCAATCTCAAAGAGAAAGTAAAAGGCAAGGTCCATGTGACTGCATCATCTTTTCTTTCATTTTCGCCTACATGGAAAAGAAACATATTTAGTAAACCAAAATATGTAGAATCAGATCTCAAATATTTTAAAATGTATTATAAACCAGGGGTGAGAAACTCCAGACCTGGAGGTCATTCGATAAGGATTAGTTATCTCTCCTGTAATACAGCATTTCAAAATACAAAGAATAAATGACATATTTAAATTACGAAGACAGGACTAGCAACAAGGACTATGAAATGTGCCAAAGCCTATCCCATGTGAGCCGGCTTTGAAATATCATTAACTGTGCCGTCCTGTGAACAGTTTTGCACTTTTGGAAAATAAAGATCAGAATCTATGAACTAGAGGTAATCAGTATTGTAACAGCATCGGTTTACTGTAAATCACGTGCTGTTCCCTTTGGCTAAAACTCAACTGAAACAATTGAACAGCTATAATGAAGTGGCCGAAGATCACCTGTACTGATAAATTAAAAAAAATATATATATATATTTTAAATCTTTCTGTTTACTTAGAAGTGGGTGTGTATCCATAAGGGTTTAACATTTTAAATCTCTTTACACACAACTTTGCACTATCGCGTGTGTATGTTCATTTTACTTTCTGTTCTTCAATGTAAACACTTTCCTCTGGCTACAAGGGACATTCCAAGGGAAACTGGGGAAATATGGTATCTGTGTTCATCATCTTAAAAAACTCCTCCAGCTGGCCAAAATTAGAAATCGCATATACAATATATAGAACACATTTCAAAGGGCAGCAGTGTGGAGTAGTGGTTAGGGCTCTCAACTCTTGACCGGAGAGTTATGGGTTCAATCCCAGGTGGGAGACACTGCAGCTGTACTCTTTAGCAAGGTACTTTACCTAGATTGCTCCAATAAAAACCGAACTGTATAAATGGGTAATTGTATGTAAAAATAATGTGATATCTTGTAACAATTGTAAGTCACTCTGGATAAGGGCGTCTGCTAAGGAATAAATAATAACAATTTCTGTGTCAATGTGATGTGCCTTGTGGAAAGCCATATTTAAACTGAACCCACAATAAGTAATATATTTTATAATATGTATTCTTAGAGAGAGAGAGACTTTTTGACTTTTAAGATCCTTTATTAAACATTCCAATTAAAATCCATTAAAAATCAATAAAGGTAAAACACAACAAAATTAAGATTTATCAATATTAAAAAATCTTAAAATACATCATGTTCTCCTAAAAATAGATTTTAAACAAAAAAGGATCGTAAAAAATCAATTATAAAAACACAGTGTTTTCTTTTTGTTAAAAACAGTTTAAAGCCAAAATTAATAAAAACACTGTAAAACAATAAAAATAAAATTAAAAACTAGAACAAAAACTGGAGCTCTCCCTCCTCACTCACAGCACACAAGGCGTCTCCCACACACCACCTCTCCTGGAAGTCCTCCAGGTTATTATTGAGTTTAAAAAATTCAAAATCCACTCTTATCCGGCTGACCACCAACACCCTGAACTGCACCACAACATCAGTCAGCCCGGCCCCAGAGATACTGTTCTTTCTGGATTTTAAAATATCCAATTTTGCTTGACCTATTTTAAAATTAATTAAAACACACCTGTTTCTCTTTTTAAAACTGTAGGGAACCCCAAAGATAAAAAGCTCTTTCATGAACTCCTTGCCTAGGACCTGCAGGAGCTCCTGTAGAAGATGGAAGAGTGGTCCTAGTCTGACACACTCACTGTACATGTGAAACACTGTTTCCTCTGCAGAGCAGAAACAGCACTCTGAGCTAATGCTAGCATCAACTGTGGAGAAACCTGCCGGTGGACACAATACAGTGCAGGATCCTCCACTGCAGGTCCCCTGCTCTCTTGGTGAGGGGCAGGTTATACAGAACCCTTCATACTGGCCTGGACCCCTCCTTTACCTCCAGACATGCCCTCCACCTTGAATCCACCAACCCCGCAACTGGTGGGAATGTGATGCCTTCACACACATCTGGTAAATCTTCTTACTCTCTGCTGTATGAAGAGTTAGGTCTTTAACTGTGTCTAAGTTTAATAGCATTCCCTCGTTTCCTACATCCTCCTCTCCTTCACCTACTGCTGGACACACTAGCAGCCCTGGTAAGATGAAGTCTTGTCTCTGCCCTGTGCTGCTGGACATCTCCTCCCTCACAGCCTCCCTGAACTCAGGGGGAAAGAGAACTCCTCAGTTCACTGACCATTTTCTCTGCCAGTCTCTGAGTGCCAGCCCAGCGAGCTGTGTAGCAGTCAGCCAGCAGGTGTGCTCAAAGTTGATCAGGTGTCTCAGCCTGGTCACTCCTGCCCTCACAAAGCTGGCACAGAGAGTCATTGACTGAAAAAAAAAACGCACAGGGAAGAGCGGATTGAAAAAATAAGGGCTCCTCCAACAGGACCCTGCCTGTCAGGGGACCCTCATCTCTTTTACCCTCACTGCCCTCCAGGCATCTAAAACACTCAAGTAAAAAGAAGAGAGACCTACTTTAGCTAGTTTGGTACTCTCAATTAAAAACAGGTGTTTGTCTATCCCCAGCCCCCCTACTCTGCTGAGGAAAAAACAAGCCAGCCTCTTCCAATGAGCCTCCTCCACAGCATACAGGAACCTCTGAAGTGCCTGCAGTCTGAAGGCTGCCACCCTGCTGGCAATGCTGACCAGCCCCTGCCCCTCTTCATCAGTGGGGAGATACAGGACCACTGGCCTCAGCCAATGTCTCCCGCTCCAGAAAAACTCCAACAGTACTCTTTGGATCTCCTGCACCATGCCTCGGGGAGGGTCCAGACACTCCAGCCTGTGCGACAGCATGGAGGCCACCAGACTATTGATCACCAGGACCCTTCCCCTAAATGACAGCTGAGCCAGCAGTCCCCTCCATCTCTGCAGCCGCCCCCTCACCCTGTCCACTAGGCCCTCCCAGTTTTTCTGCATATATATCTCCACTCCGAAAAACACCCCCAGCACTTGTATACCTGTCCTGTCCCATCTCAGTGCCTCGGGCAGGACAAGGTGGGTGCAATCATGCCAGCTGCCTGACAGGAAGATGTCACACTTTGCCCAGTTAACTCTTGCTGTAGAGGCTCTCTGGAATGTGTGCAGGCTCTGCTGTAGTGCCTTGATGTCTCTGTCACTGCACACAAACACGTTCACATCGTCTGCATAAGCGGACACCTTCACTGCGACAGGGGAGGGTGAGGAGGGCACTGCCCAGCCAACCAGCCGGCCCATCAGCAGGCGCAGCAGGGGCTCTAAGGCCAGTGAATAAAGCATTCCAGACAGGGAGCAGCTCTGCCTAATACCCCTGCACACTGGGATGGGCTGACTAAGCCCATTGTTAATCTTTAAAATGCTAAAAAAACATTCAAATATAAAAAGCTGGATGTAAGAAATAAAAACAGGGCCAAACCCAAGCTTCCAGGGTTTTAAATGGGCATGTGTGGTCGACCCTGTCAAATGCTTTCTCCTGATCTAAAGAAACCAGCCCAACATTCAAATCACATGTATTAGCCATTGATAAAAGTCTCGAATTAAAACAAATTATCAAAATGGAACGTCCCGGTATGCAGTAAGTTTGGTCCATGTGAATTACAGCTCCTATACACATTTTTAGTCTATTGGCCAGACATTTTGTAATTATTTTAAAATCGGAACATAAAAACGATTCAGGTCTGCAGTTTTTTTTTTAGCAAGCACAGGTCTCCTTTCTTGGACAGCAGTGTGATTACTGCCCTCCTGCGGCTGAGGGGCAGTTCTTTATCTCAGAGGCTCTCTCCCAGCACCTGCAAAAAGTCCTCACCAATCACAGTCAATGCCAGGAGCTTTTCCATTTGAAAGCTGTGTAACAGCAGTGGTCAGCTCTTGTTATGTTAACGGCTTATCTAATTGGTGCTGTTCTTCGTTGCTCAGGGTGGACAAATCCTGGAGCAGCAGGTCCGTAACCTTCTGGTCACATGGCTCTTTGCTGTATAGTTCAGAATATAATTTTACTGCCTCTCTGCTGATCTCCTCCCGGCTGTACAGCTCCCTGCCGCAAGGCATCTGGATGCAGTGCATCTGCCGGCTGTCTGCTCTCCTCCTCTCCAAGCCAAAGAAGAAACTGGAGGGGGTGTCCATGTCTTTAAGCTCCATGAAGCATTCTTCTTGTCCAACTTCAGAAGTATGCAGGGAACTCTGGAACCTGTCTCTCTTGGGTGTCCTCTTACCTATCTGTATGCATGCAGTGAGTTTTCTATGATAGAAGCAGTGTGGACGCAAACCCGGTCATTTGCTTTGTCCCTCAAGGATCTGTTCTTGTGCCTCTTCTCTTCAATACCTACATGCTTCCCTTGGATCACCTCATCCACCAACATAGCCTCATGTTTCAGTCCTATGCAGATGACAACCAGCTCTACCTAAAACTCGACCCTGGATGTCCCTCTGCCATGGTCCAGCTCTCAGCTTGCATCCAAGACATTGAGGCCTGGATGTCTGCCAATTTTCTTCAGCTCAACACTAACAAATATGAACTTCTAGTAGGATAGAAAACACAACTCAAGAATCTCAATATTGCTTCCTTGAACCTTGGAAACTGTCTGCTGCTGCCCTCCCCATTTTACAAAGCCTTGATGTACTTCTGGTTAGTAACCCTCCTTTGAAGCCCAAATCTCCTCTGTAGTCAAATCCTCCTTCTACCACCTCTGAAACATCTCAACGGTTCGTCCCTACCTTTCCCTCCCGGATGCAGAGATACTCTGTCATGCATTCATCTCCTCTCGACTCGACTACTGCAACTCTCTCTATGGTGGTCTCCTGTCACATGCCATAAACCAACTGCAGCTGGTTCAAAATGCCGCTGCTAGGCTCCTTACCAGATCTAAATAACATTATCACATTACCCCTGTCTTGCCCAGCTGCACTGGCTACCTGTAAAGTTTAGGATTATTTTCAAAATTCTCTGCTTGCCTACAAGGCCCTTCATCACGCAGGTCCAGAGTATCTCTCCAACCTGCTGACCCACTATGTCCCTGCACGCAAGCTGAGGTCCTCAGACTCTGGCTTGCTTGTTATACCCAAGCAAAATAGCACCACACTCGGAGAGTGCTGTTTTAGCTTCATTGCCCCGACTCTCTGGAACTCTACCAGCTTTAATGCTTGTAACTCCCACAGTCTCTCGCTTCAATCAACTCTCAAGACCCACTTGTTCTCTCTTGCTTTCAGTGCCTGTAGCAGGGCAGGAGCCCTGCACATGAAGAGGGGTTTTGTGTGTATGCATTGTAAATAGTGTTGTGTGTAATTGTTGTTATTTAATTTATTGCAGTACCTGACGCTCCTGGGATAGCCTGCCTGCTGTGTGTGATTGCCAGCTGTGGATGATCAGAGGGTAGGTGTGTTTCAGCATGGCGTCAGGTATAAAGAGGTCCTGTTTGTTCACCTTGGGGCTGCTGCAAAGCCACGGACAATGGGCTGAAGATCGTCCACGCTACCCGAGCATAGTGAGAGAAATAAGATGCTGAAATCCTCCGATCGCCGTGATGGTAAACCGGGATCGGAACCAAAAGAAGCTGCCAAAACCGCCGACGGCCGGAGTCGGGGTTTGTGTTGATACATAAAGATTAGTTCGGGGATGGTAGATCCCTTTAAAGTATAGCGAGGTGAGCAAGGAGGAGGAGGAGGGGCAATCAGAGGGGACTCAGTGTGGTCAAGTACTGTACTGGGTTTGTGGCAGGAGAGAATAGAATAAATGGTGTCGATTTTGAAAGAAAGAGGAGAGGAGGTTGAATGGGAGATGGAGTTATCTATGGATGGATGCAGGATTTGATCAATGGTTTTGAATAGATTATTTGGTTTAGCGTGTCCCATGGATATGATTTCTGAGAAGTACTTCACCCTGGCAGCAGTGAGCTCATGCCTGTAGCTACTGAGGTGATCGGTCCAAATCTCTCTGTGAACTGTTAGCGGCAGAAACCACTTATAAGCGGTGTAAACCATTTTGGGCCTTGTGGTTCCGATGATATATACCACTTCTGGGGTTGTTAAAGACGTGGTATATTTCATGGGAACCGCACAGCCCGTTTATACCTTATATTTTGATATATTGATACATATTGATATCAGAAATATAATCACTGATATCTAAAATCATCTTTTTTATCAGTATCTAAGATCAGGAAAATATTTAAAATATAGGCTTTGATAACAAGAACTATGTAACAAGTGCAATCTCTCTTCCATTCACTTTCATTGGGATTCCAGATCCTGGTACCCTACAATAAAAGGACTTGGGTCAGTTTCAATAAATGTCTTAAAGGCTCCTGTGCAGAGAGCAACATTGTCATGTAAAAAAGAAATGCTGCAAGTAAGACTGCAAAAAGCTTTTAATATTAATTTCAAATGTATATCAGTTCTAATTCAATGACAAGTCATGAATTTACATCTCGGTATGTTACAGTCTATGTGAATACATGCCACAGTTGATAATAGAATGATGCATGATGTATTTTACGTTGTTACTGTAAAAGAGATCGTTCATTGGAAGGACATATTATCATGAGATAAGAGGAATGTACCTATTTGCCTCAAGTGACCGCAATCTCAAAGAGAAAGTAAAAGGCAAGGTCCATGTGACTGCATCATCTTTTCTTTCATTTTCGCCTACATGGAAAAGAAACATATTTAGTAAACCAAAATATGTAGAATCAGATCTCAAATATTTTAAAATGTATTATAAACCAGGGGTGAGAAACTCCAGACCTGGAGGTCATTCGATAAGGATTAGTTATCTCTCCTGTAATACAGCATTTCAAAATACAAAGAATAAATGACATATTTAAATTACGAAGACAGGACTAGCAACAAGGACTATGAAATGTGCCAAAGCCTATCCCATGTGAGCCGGCTTTGAAATATCATTAACTGTGCCGTCCTGTGAACAGTTTTGCACTTTTGGAAAATAAAGATCAGAATCTATGAACTAGAGGTAATCAGTATTGTAACAGCATCGGTTTACTATAAATCACGTGCTGTTCCCTTTGGCTAAAACTCAACTGAAACAATTGAACAGCTATAATGAAGTGGCCAAAGATCACCTGTACTGATAAATTAAAAAATATATATATATATTTTAAATCTTTCTGTTTACTTAGAAGTGGGTGTGTATCCATAAGGGTTTAACATTTTAAATCTCTTTACACACAACTTTGCACTATCGCGTGTGTATGTTCATTTTACTTTCTGTTCTTCAATGTAAACACTTTCCTCTGGCTACAAGGGACATTCCAAGGGAAACTGGGGAAATATGGTATCTGTGTTCATCATCTTAAAAAACTCCTCCAGCTGGCCAAAATTAGTAATCGCATATGCAATATATAAAACACATTTCATAGGGCAGCAGTGTGGAGTAGTGGTTAGGGCTCTCGACTCTTGACCGGAGGGTTATGGGTTCAATCCCAGGTGGGAGACACTGCAGCTGTACTCTTTAGCAAGGTACTTTACCTAGATTGCTCCAATAAAAAACCAACTGTATAAATGGGCAATTGTATGTAAAAATAATGTGATATCTTGTAACAATTGTAAATCACTCTGGATAAGGGCGTCTGCTAAGGAATAAATAATAATAATTTCTGTGTCAATGTGATGTGCCTTATGGAAAGCCATATTCAAACTGAACCCACAATAAGTAATATATTTTATAATATGTATTCTTAGAGAGAGAGAGACTTTTTGACTTTTAAGATCCTTTATTAAACATTCCAATTAAAATCCATTAAAATCAATAAAGGTAAAACACAACAAAATTAAGATTTATCAATATTAAAAAATCTTAAAATACATCATGTTCTCCTAAAAATAGATTTTAAACAAAAAAGGATCGTAAAAAATCAATTATAAAAACACAGTGTTTTCTTTTTGTTAAAAACAGTTTAAAGCCAAAATTAATAAAAACACTGTAAAACAATAAAAATAAAATTAAAACTAGAACAAAAACTGGAGCTCCCCTCCTCACTCACAGCACACAAGGCGTCTCCCACACACCACCTCTCCTGGAAGTCCTCCAGGTTATTATTGAGTTTAAAAAATTCAAAATCCACTCTTATCCGGCTGACCACCAACACCCTGAACTGCACCACAACATCAGTCAGCCCGGCCCCAGAGATACTGATCTTTTTGGATTTTAAAATATCCAATTTTGCTTGACCTATTTTAAAATTAATTAAAACACACCTGTTTCTCTTTTTAAAACTGTAGGGAACCCCAAAGATAAAAAGCTCTTTCATGAACTCCTTGCCTAGGACCTGCAGGAGCTCCTGTAGAAGATGGAAGAGTGGTCCTAGTCTGACACACTCACTGTACATGTGAAACACTGTTTCCTCTGCAGAGCAGAAACAGCACTCTGAGCTAATGCTAGCATCAACTGTGGAGAAACCTGCCGGTGGACACAATACAGTGCAGGATCCTCCACTGCAGGTCCCCCGCTCTCTTGGTGAGGGGCAGGTTATACAGAACCCTTCATACTGGCCTGGACCCTCCTTTACCTCCAGACATGCCTCCACCTTGAATCCACCAACCCCGCAACTGGTGGGAATGTGATGCCTTCACACACATCTGGTAAATCTTCTTACTCTCTGCTGTATGAAGAGTTAGGTCTTTAACTGTGTCTAAGTTTAATAGCATTCCCTCGTTTCCTACATCCTCCTCTCCTTCACCTACTGCTGGACACACTAGCAGCCCTGGTAAGATGAAGTCTTGTCTCTGCCCTGTGCTGCTGGACATCTCCTCCCTCACAGCCTCCCTGAACTCAGGGGGAAAGAGAACTCCTCAGTTCACTGACCATTTTCTCTGCCAGTCTCTGAGTGCCAGCCCAGCGAGCTGTATAGCAGTCAGCCAGCAGGTGTGCTCAAAGTTGATCAGGTGTCTCAGCCTGGTCACTCTTGCCCTCACAAAGCTGGCACAGAGAGTCATTGACTGAAAAAAAAAAACGCACAGGGAAGAGCGGATTGAAAAATAAGGGCTCCTCCAACAGGACCCTGCCTGTCAGGGACCCTCATCTCTTTTTACCCTCACTGCCCTCCAGGCATCTAAAACACTCAAGTAAAAAGAAGAGAGACCTACTTTAGCTAGTTTGGTACTCTCAATTAAAAACAGGTGTTTGTCTATCCCCAGCCCCCCTACTCTGCTGAGGAAAAAACAAGCCAGCCTCTTCCAATGAGCCTCCTCCACAGCATACAGGAACCTCTGAAGTGCCTGCAGTCTGAAGGCTGCCACCCTGCTGGCAATGCTGACCAGCCCCTGCCCCGCTTCATCAGTGGGGAGATACAGGACCACTGGCCTCAGCCAATGTCTCCCGCTCCAGAAAAACTCCAACAGTACTCTTTGGATCTCCTGCACCATGCCTCGGGGAGGGTCCAGACACACCAGCCTGTGCGACAGCATGGAGGCCACCAGACTATTGATCACCAGGACCCTTCCCCTAAATGACAGCTGAGCCAGCAGTCCCCTCCATCTCTGCAGCCGCCCCCTCACCCTGTCCACTAGGCCCTCCCAGTTTTTCTGCATATATATCTCCACTCCAAAAAACACCCACAGCACTTGTATGCCTGTCCTGTCCCATCTCAGTGCCTCGGGCAGGACAAGGTGGGTGCAATCATGCCAGCTGCCTGACAGGAAGGTGTCACACTTTGCCCAGTTAACTCTTGCTGTAGAGGCTCTCTGGAATGTGTGCAGGCTCTGCTGTAGTGCCTTGATGTCTCTGTCACTGCACACAAACACGTTCACATCGTCTGCATAAGCGGACACCTTCACTGCGACAGGGGAGGGTGAGGAGGGCACTGCCCAGCCAACCAGCCGGCCCCTCAGCAGGTGCAGCAGGGGCTCTAAGGCCAGTGAATAAAGCATTCCAGACAGGGAGCAGCTCTGCCTAATACCCCTGCACACTGGGAAGGGCTGACTAAGCCCATTGTTAATCTTTAAAATGCTAAAAAAAACATTCAAATATAAAAGCTGGATGTAAGAAATAAAAACAGGGCCAAACCCGAAGTCTTCCAGGGTTTTAAATGGGCATGTGTGGTTGACCCTGTCAAACGCTTTCTCCTGATCTAAAGAAACCAGCCCAACATTCAAATCACATGTATTAGCCATTGATAAAAAGTCTCGAATTAAAAACAAATTATCAAAAATGGAACGTCCCGGTATGCAGTAAGTTTGGTTCATGTGAATTACAGCTCCTATACACATTTTTAGTCTATTGGTCAGACATTTTGTAATTATTTTAAAATCGGAACATAAAAGCGATTCAGGTCTCCAGTTTTTTTTTTTAGCAAGCACAGGTCTCCTTTCTTGGGCAGCAGTGTGATTACTGCCCTCCTGCGGCTGAGGGGCAGTTCTTTATCTCGGAGGCTCTCTCCCAGCACCTGCAAAAAGTCCTCACCAATCACAGTCAATGCCAGGAGCTTTTCCATTTGAAAGCTGTGTAACAGCAGTGGTCAGCTCTTGTTATGTTAACGGCTTATCTAATTGGTGCTGTTCTTCGTTGCTCAGGGTGGACAAATCCTGGAGCAGCAGGTCCGTAACCTTCTGGTCACATGGCTCTTTGCTGTATAGTTCAGAATATAATTTTACTGCCTCTCTGCTGATCTCCTCCCGGCTGTACAGCTCCCTGCCGCAAGGCGTCTGGACGCAGTGCATCTGCCGGCTGTCTGCTCTCCTCCTCTCCAAGCCAAAGAAGAAACTGGAGGGGGTGTCCATGTCTTTAAGCTCCATGAAGCGAGAGTGCAGCAGCGCTCCCTTCACTCTTTCCTTCAGCAGGCTGCCCAGCATGTGTTTCTGCTCCCTCAGGGTTTGCAGGGTCTGCTCCTGGTGCTCTGTGTCCAGGCTGCTCTCTAACTGGAGAATTTTAAACTCCAGCTCTCTCACCGCTGCGTTCAATGACCCAGTTGAATTGAGTGTGTACTGCTGGCAAAAGATTTTAATCTGCGTTTTGCCAATGTCCCACCACTGCCTCATATTTTTATAATGTGTTTTTTTCTTTTTTCCATATGTTCCAGAAATCATTAAATTGTTTTACAAAAATTGTGTCCTGTAATAACTTTAAATTAAAATGCCAGTAGGAGGTTCTGTGAGAGTCAGTGGTAAGTATTACTGTAACTAACAGGCAGTGGTGGTCAGAGAGGCTACTGGGGATGATGTTGGCTTTAATGAATTTATTCAAATGAGTGTGTGATGTGTAGAAGCGGTCTAACCTGGCTCTATATATTTGTTGTAATCTACAATGAGACCGGGTGTACTGTCTTGCATTAGGATGCAGGCACCTCCAGACATCAACCAGGCCACTGAACTGAAAAACTGTAGCTAATTCCCTTGAGGATTGGGGATTGGGTTCCTCATTGTTTCAATCCATTGTAAAATCAATAGTGCAGTTAAACTCTCCTCCCACCACCACCACATCATCATTATCAATACTTAAAAGAGCTTGTCTTAATTTAGTAAAAATTAAAATGCGTTCCCTCCCTTTATTTGGTGCATAGATATTAATAAAAACAAATACAGTACCACCCAACCTTGCTCTTACTTTTAGTAACCTCCCTTTTTCAATTTCTTCAATGTCTATAATTGTTGCTCCTAGGCTGGGCTTAAATACAATTGCCACTGCTGCACTGGTGCTTGAGCCGTGGCTCAGCACACACGGCCCCCTCCACTCTGCCAGCCACGCCGCCTCATTCTCCCTGTCTGAGTGCGTCTCCTGCAGCAGTGCGACCCCCGCCCGCTTCTGCTCTAAAAACTCACATAGCTGCGCTCTTTTAAAAGACTGTCTGCAGCCATTCACGTTAAAAGAAATAAAAACTCACTTTTCCATAACTCTTTTCCACCGCTGCCTCTGCCTCCGCTTGCTGGGGTTCAGAGAGAGAAGAGCGCTGCACAGCACCGGGTTGTAAGCCTGTCACCGTGCCACTCCCCTCTCCCTCCATGTCAGGAGGGACAGACACCCCTGCCGAGGCTGCAGGCTCCCCTCCAGCACAGGCTTGGGGCTTTGCTCCGTTCCCCACTCGCTGTTAGGCAGATCTGCAGCTTCTTTATTTTTCTTTATTTTTTTAAAATTTTTTTTAGCTACCATCACAAACACCTCATCATTTTCAGTAGCTTCATTTTGTGACGGACCGTGGCTGAGTCTCTTCAGCCTCTGCTGTAGTGTGGGCGGCATCATCCCGTTCGGCGGCTCCCTGGTCTCTGCAGACTCCGGCTGCTGCTGCTGCGATGGGGGAGCAACCTCATCCTCCCGCTCACCCCCAACATCCCCAGCCTCCTCCCTGCCATCAGTACCCTGCTCCTGCCTTTCCTCATTTCTGTTTTTTCTCGGGCAGGCCCTCCTCTGGTGTCCCTGTTCCCCACAGTTTAAGCACCGCATTGTGTCCAAGCTAACAAACACTACACAGCCCGTCCCTTCCACACTGAAGCTCCAAGCGACATCAATCACCTCCCCCGGATTATTCAGCAGTAAAAATGCCTGCCTCCGAAAAGACAGGACATGATTAACATTAGTATTTTTATACCCTAAAGGTATATTTTTAATTGGGGACACCAGTTTGCCATATCGGGCAAGTTCATTTTCCAAGGTCTCATTTTTTAAAAACGGTGGCACGTTAGACATGATTACCTTGGTGACAGGGGTTACTAAGGGGGATACTTGGATAAAATGTCCTTTCAATGAAAAACCTTCCTCCACTAGTTGATTGACCAGCGATAACTCTTTTAAAAATACGACAAACCTTTTATTCATACGGGATGCCGACACTATATTGTCACACCCGACTACCTCTCCCACTGCCAGCAGGCACTCCTCCACCGACACGCCGCCATCGGGCAAGCAGCTAACCCCATGTCGATGGCTGAGAGCCCCCAGCTCTCCAGAGTGAGATCCCATAACGGGACCAACACACACAAAACACTACTCTATAAATGGTAAAATACAAACAAAGCAACAAAGCAAAGATATATAAACGAACTAAACAATTAACAAATAAATATAGAAATTGGCAAAAAGCGTTCAACCGCTACCGCCTCTCTGCAAGCTCCTCCCACAATCCCACAATCCTCTGCGAGAGAGAGAGAGAGAGAGAATTTTTGTTTACGTGAACTTTATTGACAAAAAATTAAAATACAGGATACAAAAAGTGATCCAATCAATCAAGGTATATATGTGCCCTCCACTTAGTATCCACCAGATCTCTCAACTCGGTGGAGCAGTGAGATTTAACACACAGGTGGTACAGTTGTTTCTTCTCTGTGGCATGAAAATGCAGCTCAGTGAGGTCGTGCACTGACAGCAGCCTCCCTGGCTGCTCTTCCTCTGCCAGGGGGACTGAGGGAGAGACCAGCACTGTGGGGAACAACGGATCGGGATCGAGGACCACACGCTCCATCTGACACCTCTCCACAAACCCAGAGACAGCCGGGCTCAAGGAGGCCTTCAGGTCAGCCAGCATCTTCTCCAGGAATCTCTCTGATCTGATACCCAGCAACACACTCAGTTCCCTGCTGGACCTCCACCGAAAATCTGTGAATTCAATAAGATGGCCCAGTTTTGTAAGTCCAGGATTTAAAAACACACCACACATAGTGACAGAATTAAAATGAGCGTGATTAAAAATAGGATTAAAAAACAGAGGTTCTTCGAAGATCCACTGGCTGCACAGGGAGGAGTCAGTCCTGCTGGTGTGAAGGAGGTGCCAGGCATTAAACATAGTACTGTAAAAAGTGTCCAGTCTGTCAGGGGAAATTAAAAAAAGATGTCTGTCCAAACCCAGCCGGCCTGCCCGGTGCAGCAGAGAGAAGGCCAGTCCCTGCCAGCACAGCCCCGTGCAGTAAAGCAGCCACTGGGCTGCCTGCAGTCGGAAAGCAGCCATCCTGCAAGAGATGTTAATCAGTCCCAAGCCCACCTCATCTGAGGGAAGGTACAGCACCATGGGGCGCAGCCAGTGATGCCCGCTCCAGAAAAACTGCAACAAGCTCTTCTGGATTTGCTCCAACAGTCCAGGGGGAGGGTTCAGACACACCAGTCTGTGCCACAGCATGGAGGCAGCCAGATTATTAATGATGAGCACCCTCCCCTTGAAAGACAACTGGGAGAGGAGCCACTGCCATCTCTGCAGCCGCCCCTGGACCTTCTCCAGCAGCCCCTCCCAGTTTTGCTGCATAAACTGTTCATTACCCAGGAACACTCCCAGGATCTTGAGACCAACTGTATTCCAGGACAGGGTCTGGGGTAAGGAGGGAGGGGTAGCACCTTTCCAGCAGCCAACCAGGTACACCCCACTCTTGGTCCAGTTGACCCGGGCTGACAAAGCCTTCTCAAAGGTATGGATGCAATCCTGCAGGGTGGCTACATCTTGGTCTCCAGTGACAAAGACATTCAGGTCATCAGCATAGGCAGAGAACTCTGACTGCAGTCCATCGATGCCGGGCGCCTTGCTGTTGGACAGCTGCATAACAGCTTTGGAAAGCTCTTGAAATGTGAGGCGGGAATCCAGTTCACTGCTCTCCCCCTCACTCAGTCTGGGGAGACCTTGATGTATTTGTGCCGTGTCCAGCAGGTCGCAGCCTTCAGATTTATATAATTCACTATAAAACTCCACTGCCGCCTGGCACAGCTCCGCTGGGCTCCTCACCTCCTTCCCACAGGGCAGCCTCAGACAATGTATCTGTCTCTGTTCTAGCCTCCTCTTCTCCAGGCCAAAGAAGAAGGCTGTGGGAGCATCCATGTCTCTTAGCTGAGTGAAGCGTGCCCTGAGCAGCAAGCCCTGCACCCTATCCTCCAGCAGCCTGCCCAGACACTGCTTCCTTTCCCGTAGGCTCTGACACGCTGTCTCACTGCTCTGGCCATCCAGCTGCCTCTCCAACTCCAATATCTCTCTCTCCAGCTCACTGACTGCCTCTGCCACACACCTAGTGGAGTACTGAGTGTACTGTTGGCAAAACACTTCAATCTGTATTTTACCAATGTCCCACCACTGTCTCAGGCTGTCAAAGTGATGCATCTGTGTCTGCCAGTTAGCCCAAAATTTTTTAAAATTTTCACAAAACTTTAGGTCTAGAAGGAGTTTGATGTTAAAATGCCAATAAGATTTAACAGGAATTTCAGAAGGTAAAGAAACAGTGGTGGACACAAAGTGGTGATCAGATAATGGCGAAGGGGAAATATAGCAACCAATGAACTTATTGCTATGAGTTCTAGGGGTATAAAATCTATCTAACCTTGCACCAGAAAGCTGACTATGTTGTACTTTAATCCAAGTATATTGTTTAACATTGGGATGAGCAGTTCTCCAAACATCCACTAAGCTGTGTGTATTTACAACAGCAGTCAGTTTACAGACAGACTGGGGATGGGGTTCCCCGTGGTTGCGATCAAGATTAAAATTCAAAGTACAATTAAAATCCTCCCCTACCACAAGTAAATGTGCCGGGTCACACTTTCCCAATAACTCTGATAATTTATTAAAAAATAAAATAAGTGTTCCCACTAGGTTAGGAGCATAAATATTAATAAGATCAATAAAAGTCCCCCCAAGCTTAATGTGCACTCTTAAAAGTTTCCCTGGTACAAATTCATCAATTGATAAAATCTCTGCGCCCAATCCAGGAGAAAATAAAACAGCACCCCCCCCCAATGAGATTCGAGCCGTGGCTTAAAATACAATCGCCTTTCCACTCAGACAACCAGTGAGCCTGGTTAGTGCTGTCTGAGTGCGTCTCTTCAAAAAAAAAAAAAAAACTATATCTGCCCGTTTTTTGGTTAATAAAATCAAATAATTGGGCTCTCTTTTTAAAATATCTACAACCATTAATATTAAAAGTTGCTAAAAAATAGTTTCTCCATGGATAATAAAGTGAGGCATGCATTTAAAAAAATAAAACAAGCAAGGATAAAAGTATGCACTGTAATATAATCCATTTCAATGCTTGGTTTTAGTTAAACATTTACGGGAACTAC
Organism: Huso huso; assembly: GCA_036884735.1. Lineage (NCBI taxonomy): Eukaryota > Metazoa > Chordata > Actinopteri > Acipenseriformes > Acipenseridae > Huso > Huso huso. The sequence goes on from JAHFZB010000065.1 coordinate 207,949, forward strand.
TAACACATTTTTTCAAACGATAACGTTTTTTCTGATCAAATTCGGCCAAAGTTGTTTCCCTGAGAATAATATTGGCAGACAACAAAAACAATTTCAAATCCGGGAAAAAGGATGAAACTTCAACCCCCCTCTTACCTTTTGTCTTACCTAAAAAATCGTTAATCAGAGCAAGTGTATATCATTTTCGCTTGGAGGTTTGGCTGGCCCTGAGGTCAGAGAGCTGCAAGAAGTCAAAAACCTCTCCGTCATCCTCCTCTTCCTCTCCGCACTCCGACATCCCACACTCCTCGTTCCACTCGCCCTCTTCTGTCACCTCTGATTCTAGGGTTGCCTCCTCAATCTCCTGGTCCGCAACCAACGCCGTCTCTGCAGCTCCAGTCGGCTCAGAAGGAGCATCCGGAGTTAAGACAGCGACAGCACCAGCATGAGAACCGGTGCTCACGTCCTCAGCCTTCCCCGAACAGGAGGGTTCGCCCCGGCCAAGATGAGACTCAGCCTTAGTGCTCCCTCCTAGCTCCGAATCACCCGGAGCGGCAGTATGGGGCGGGTGTGCCTGACCCTGACTGCCACTGTCCACGGAGACGGAGCTCGGCCCCGCCGCACACAGGGGCTGGGACCCTCTGCTGCTGGCTTGAGAAACCAAAATGGGGCCCCAGATCGACTCCTCCCCGTTCCCCGAAGCACCTGCAGAATCCTTTTTTTATTTTTCTTTTTTTAATTATTCCTGTGAACATGCCGTCACGTTCAGTCACAGTAGCACTGACTGCGGAAGTCTCTGGGGCAGCAGTCTGCACTACGGGTTCCTGCACTTTAGCTGGTCTCGATCCTCGGGGTGGGGGTACAGGTCGCTGTCTCACCGGTTCTTGTTCCTGAGCTCCCCTAGCCTCCCCGGCTGCCTCGCCATCGCCAGCGGCAGTACTAGCAGGGGGGTTCAGTTGTAATTTGGGACAGGTATGTTTAAGATTCCCCTGTGCTCCACAATTAAAACATTTCATGTTGTCTGTAGTAGCAAACACAACATAATCTCTGCCGTCAACACTGAATTTCCAAGCAACATTGAGCTCAGTATTGGGGTTGTGTAACAACACAAACACTTGCCACCTGAAAGACATTATGTGTTTAATTTCTTCTGTTTTACAGCCCAGCGGAATCATCTTAAAAGGGGACATTATCTTCCCATATCGAGACAATTCTCTATCTAACAGTGCATTATCTATAAAAGGAAGAACATTAGAAATAACAACTTTAGTGAGGGGGGTCGACAAAGGCATCGCTGTAACTAGGGAATTGCTAACTGAAAAACCCTCCTCTACTATACGATTTACCAATCGCTCCTGACTCAGGAAAACAACAAGGGCCTTATTCATCCTCAAAGCAGATTTAACATTATCAAACCCAACCACTTCTCCCACCGCTAACAGCACCTCTTCCAGAGAAATGGAGCTATCAGGAACACACCTGAAGCCATGTCTCCGGGTTAAACCACCCATCCCAACCGAGCGAGAACCCATCGGGTTCCGCAAGTATATCAACTTGTTATATAAATATATATAACCATATATATATATATATATATATATATATATATATATATATATATATATATATATATATATATATATTATATAAAAAAATAATGCAGTGAGCACCGACTAGCAACAACTCACACACTCTCCCAAACTCACACGCCCCTCCCACAACCCACAATCCTCAGAGAGAGAGAGAGAGAGAGAGAGAGAGAGAGAGAGAAATGCGACCTAATAGAGGTATTCAAGATTGTTAAAGGTATAAACAAAGTTAATACTGACAATAATGTTTTTTAGGTAACAGAGAGCAGAACCAGGGGCCACAGGTAGAAGCTGAAGAAGGGCAAATTCAGAACTGAATAGAGAAGTAACTTTTTCACAGAAAGGGTGGTGAACCATTGGAACAGGTTACCGGACAAAGTTGTCAAAGCTGAGACTCTGATCGTCCAAGACGAGACTGAATGCTGCCATGAACATTAATATATAACCCTTTCCATGAGCACGATAAGAACTTTAGCTAGCCTGCCCGGAGGAAGGACGATCTGCTTAGCCATGGATTCCCAGAGGTTTTATTCCCCTAATAATCTGTTGGAGGTTTTGTTTTTCTTCTCCCGAGTGAATCACACTAGCATCAAAGCGAACGAGCATAGAGGGGCAAAATGGCCTTTACTCAATCTGAAATTCTTATGTTCTTATCACCATCACCATGACCTGTATCCACTGCATGCACATAGAAAAATGTGAAAATACACAGATGCCACTATATACCCCCAGATTTTAATACCCCAAATTGCTTGTGCTAAAATTTGTATAGTATTTCCAGACCAAGGACGGACAGAGAGAACGATAGACAAATAGGGGACCACCATCCCCCCCTCCCCCCTTGCTGGTAGACCCTGACAAATATGATGGAAATCCCCAGCATCAGTGCTCCTCCTTTGTAATAAACAGTCTTGAATATATGTAAATGTTCTCATGTAATTTACTTTCATTCTCTGACAGTACATTGCCCACTGTAGACCAAACTGATAGCAGGTAAGGTAACAATTACATTAACTGCACATTTGATTTGCAGGAATACTCTGAAATCAGTATATTTTCAAGACAGGTAAGTGGAGTTTTCACTTTGATAACTTCACTGTTTGATGGTTTTCATTTTTCTGACTTACGAGAAACTTCAGAGTCATTGCACTGCAATTAGTAAAACAGATGCCGCTGTTAGTTATAATGTTAAAGAAGTCAGAAACTACAGATAAGCATTGCTATTGAGGAATAAAACATAGCTTGAGTTTTTAGGGATAGTTTAGTTTAACCATGCTTATAAAAAGTAACTATACTATACTCCTTGATATAAGTCATGACTGTATGGGAACTGCCTATTTTACCATTAGATTTCATTTTAAGTTTCCTGGAAAAGTTGTTCTATAGTTGAAATGTAAATGTGACAAACAGAAAGATTCTGCATTTGATTCCATTGTTAAAGATTTTGCTCATGAAGGGTGAGCAACAATAACACAAAGTGTAGAGAATTAGCTGGCTGCAAAACCTACCATTCTGAAATTGAATATAGTCCTGGTTTACACTAATCCTTGATGTGAACTTGTTTTGAAATGTCAGCAAACAAGTTGTCTGCAGTTCTGCACTTCTGAGAAACAAAGATCTTGAGGTAGCCAATACCGTAAATCACGTGCTGTTCCCTGTGCTAAAACTGAAACAATTCAACAGCTATAATGACGTGGCCAAATTTCCTGTCTTGAGAGAGAAAAAAAAAGCTTAAACAATTTTAAAATCCTATAAGTATTGAAACTTCTAAATGGATGTTCTTCACTAATTTTTCCTTAATAAAATCATCCTTTTGGGTTTGTTACTGATCGTCTGTCATTTTGTTTTCAGATAACATGAATACCGGCCTGGAAATCAAGCACGTAGGTTTCTAAGAGTTTGTATTTGTTCTTGTTCTCTTTGTACTGGCTGCCATATTACATACTAGTGTTTGGAAATGACATGCTGTTTTAAATCGATTACTATATTAAATAAAAATGACATAGCGAAAGGCATTGCAGGATGATGTACAGCACAGCAAGCTGTAACGTCAGTAAATGTATTTTGTTTCAAAATGGTTTAAACGACCTGCTTCCCTTAGCCTGGGGTGGGGGAGTGGTCCACATTTCGTACAAGGTGGGGACCTTTTTTCAGACACTTCTGAGTCTGAGAGGGGACAGAAAGTTCAGGAACAGCAGTGTAAACTATGAAATTACGTTTAGTGAAAATGACTTAAAAAAAAAACCTTGATTATTTTTACTGATCTCATTTAACAATTACTATAAACTATGTACTTATTTTCTTTATTTATTTATTTTTTTAGCAAGAAAGTTTCATCGATTGGTGTCTATCTTTCCTGAAATATGAAAATGTCGTCTCTGTTAAGGTACTTAGGTGTGCTGTCCTTGAACTTGTTTACTATGCCTTGTGGTGATGTAGATATAGTGACACTAGTCTGTATGTCACCTTGAGAATCGCTTCTCCAATTCTAATGAAACTTGGCAAGGAAATTCTCTGCTACATTTTTTTTTACAATATCAGAATGTAGTGATGTTTTGCCTCATGAAGTGTGGACTTATGCTTTTCACTAATCCACCCTTCACACTCTGTCTCAAACTCACAGGCAGTTTCACACTGGTAAACTAGGTCCCTATAAAGAAATCCCAGGTTTCATCAAAACCCTCCTGCTGACTGGTTGCTTCTTTGTGACTTGGCACACTGCCCATGTGTATAGTCTACACTTTAGAGATGCAGAACTTCAATGCAAAATTAGAAACACACCATTTCTCTAAAGAGAGACTGTGGCAAAGTGGTTAACAGTGTGCAGGTGCAGGTGACCAATGAACAGACAGACAATTATAATCCAGGTGCAAAGTTGTTTAGTGATTTGTATGTCTAGTGCCTGATGGCAAAACAAACAGTAAACAATAAATGATGTTTAGTAATACAGCGGCGTGTATTATTTAATTTGTAATCCCCGGGTTTGTCCTGAAATAATAGTCCCGTTTATTATACACCCACACAAAACACAAAACACATACACAAGTCCGGTTAGTGCGTGAATTAGTGCTTGTGGTGCAAATATAGTTTCTTCGTGATACAAGTGCAGTGCTGTTCCAGGTTTGTGCTGGCCCTTGGCGACAGCTCCGGAATGTGTTTGCCGTCTAATAATAACAAGACACAATTAGAGACAAACAAACAAAACACTCACGGTACGTGTACACAAATCCTCAGGTCCTTCTGGGTTCTTTTTCAATAACCAAAACGATGAGTTAATGTACCGAAGCTCAGCCCCTTTTCTAAATAACTGACTTCCTATTAACCCTTGGAACAAAGTGTCAGACCAAGCAGTCCAGGGTACTCTGTTCTTGTTACTTAGCGCCTTCACAGGTCGGGAGGGAGATTTACCACCAAGAATCATTGTCTTTCTGTCACCCAACCTTATCTTATGTAACAGGCTAAAACCGCTGTGCGAAGAAGCAACCAAGCAGCATGTACAGTAGGTTTTTGATAAATCTGACACTATGGGCCTTAGTCTCTTATGTGACTAAATGACTAGTTATGTTTATTTCAGGCAGGAGTAGTCAGGGCTGGTATAGGCGCAGTTTTCATAAATGACTAAGTGTTTACAAAGGCGTTTACGCGTTTAAATCACTTATGCTAGTCTAGATGACTAAATTCTCTCCTACAGGTAACATTGGATTTAGACGTGTCAATTTAGGTGCGATTTTCGAAACCTGTAGTCACAAACAAGCTGATTGACTAGGCAGAATATTAATTAGGAGGTTAATAAGCAGCCGGGGCTCAGATTCGCTTATATTTAATTGTTTAAGCATTTAAAAAAAAGAGCAGCTTGCAAAAAAAAATCTTGTTGATAAAAACGTGTACTTGCCTTAATTTGTTTTTCTTTTTGTAAGCAATAAGGCACGACAGGGTGCATGATATCCTCTAATATCACGACACCCCGAGGTACGTTGCAATCACGAGGCACAGCCGAGTGGCTTCAAGCGCCCGGGGTGTGCTGATATTAGGGCAGCAGTGTGGAGTAGTGGTTAGGGCTCTGGACTCTTGACCGGAGGGTTGTGGGTTCAATCCCCAGTGGGGAACACTGCTATTATACCCTTGAGCAAGGTACTTATTGCGCTTAGAAAAAGGGTCTACTAACTAAATATGAAAAAATAACAGTTTTTAAATAACAAAAAGGTCATTTTTTTATTAAATATCCTTCCGCCTATGAGTGGCCTTAGAAAAATTAGTCCCTTAGAACTTTTTAAAAAATAAAGTGAAAAATAAATATAAATATATATATATATATATATATATATATATATATATATATATATATATATATTGTAACATGCATGGGGGGAAGGCAGTAGCAGGGCTGGTAGGGGACGAAATCACACACAAAGACATAAGCCCGATACACTCTCCTTGCAAAGGAGCCGGCTCTTTGTACAGTGGTATCGGTGCTATGCTTTAGTGCGAGAGGTCCTGAGTTTGCGTCCGCCCTCCGCCTGTGTTTGGATTGCCTCGCCCTGTGTGATGCGAGATCGATATATATATATATATATATATATATATATATATATATATATATATATATATATATATATAAACAAAATCATGTTTTATATATTGAATTGATTAAAAACAAGAGGAGCTATTTATAAATGTTGAATTGAACATTGCCACTGAAAGCACAGTTTTGAAGATTTAAAAGCATTTTTTCCAGATATTCCTTTCAAACAGCAGGTGGCGTTGTCTGAGGAAGTGCAGGATGCGGTTTGGTTTCACTGGGGTACCTTCATTATAATCATGTACTTTTTTTCAAACAGTGCAGGGGTAGAGAAGATTGCCGGGGATGGAGTTATGAAACATTGTTTTTTTTTTTTTTTTTGGTTTGATTTCTTATAGTTATTGTGATTCTCGGTTTGCTAATTATATTTTACAGTAAAATATTCCTGGTTATTTTCATCACAACACAGACAAACGAGTCTGCCTTTAATTTAAGAGCGCACACCCTCTTTGTTTGACACATAGGAGTTGTTTTTTTAATCGTCCTGTGAGATCTGGGGTAGTGCAGGAGGTGTCCGTACTAGATGATGCGATACCACTTCACAGGGCAACACACTTAAAGACGTTGTTTGCATTTTGAAATACCCGGTCACTTTTCAAACTGATTTGCGGTTTATGGCTGGACTGTTTAAAACGGTTCAGATTGTCAATGAATTAAAGATTCCCGTCCCTCTGGCTACAGACACTGGCATAAAACTCCAGGAGCAAAGTATTTTGACCAGGCAGAAGACTTACATTCAATTGTTTAATGATTTTTGTTTAAACCAGTCCAATAGAACACCCGATGTCCACGCAGCGAGTGTTTTGTTTCCTTTTCAGAAGCGGAGCTTCTGTAAGATTGTTTTTCTTTTTTTCACAACTTGAATTAGTGCCATTACCAATTCAGACCCAAAATCTCATTTATAGTTTGGTTTCCAAAAAAGGCTAAAATGTACATAAATGTGGTTAGTCATGTTTATTAAAAGAAATTTCAGTATGGCTGCTATTTTTTTCCTTTTTACAAAAATTCTAACGTCGTATGGATATCTACTAGCGAATTGCCCCTTTTTTGGAAAGAAGCGTCAACCCGTGGTGATATGTTGTAATACCAACACCCCCATGTGACCTGTTTTAACCAATCAGAATAGAGTATTTAAAAGACCCTTTGATAGGGTTAAATGTATTAAATAGGCATATTTAATATATTTATTAACTCTCTTAAACAAAGCAGTAGTCACTTCAGTCACTATTTTAGACACGCAAGACATAAGAAAATAAGAACGTTTACAAACGAGAGGAGGCCATTCAGCCCATCTTGCTCGTTTGGTTGTTAGTAGCTTATTGATACCAGAATCTCATCAAGCAGCTTCTTGAAGGATCCCAGGGTGTCAGCTTCAACAACATTACTGGGGAGTTTGTTCCAGACTCTCACAAATCTCTGTGTAAAAAAGTGCCTCCTATTTTCTGTTCTGAATGACACTTTATCTAATATCCATTTGTGACCCCTGGTCCTTGTTTCTTTTTTCAGGTCAAAAAAGTCCCCTGGGTCGACATTGTCTATACCTTTTGGGATTTTGAATGTTTGAATCAGATCGCCGCGTAGTCTTCTTTGTTCAAGACTGAAAAGATTCCGTTCTTTTAGCCTGTCTGCATACGACATGCCTTTTAAACCCGGGATAATTCTGGTTGCTCTTCTTTGCACTCTTTGTAGAGCAGCAATATCCTTTTTGTAACGAGGTGACCAGAACTGAACACAATATTCTAGGTGAGGTCTTACTAATGCATTGTAAAGTTTTAACATTACTTCCCTTGATTTAAATTCAACACTTCTCACAATATATCCGAGCATCTTGTTGGCCTTTTTTATAGCTTCCCCACATTGTCTAGATGAAGACATTTCTGAGTCAACATAAACTCCTAGGTCTTTTCCATAGTTCCCTTCTTCAATTTCACTATCTCCCATATGATATTTATAATGCACATTTTTATTTCCTGCATGCAATACTTTACACTTTTCTCTATTAAATTTAATTTGCCATGTGTCTGCCCAGTTCTGAATGCTGTCTAGATCATTTTGAATGACCTTTGCCGCTGCAACAGTGTTTGCCACTCCCCCTATTTTGTGTCGTCTGCAAATTTAACGAGTTTGCTTACTATACCAGAATCTAAATCATTAATGTAGATTAGGAATAGCAGAGGACCTAATACTGATCCCTGTGGTACACCACTGGTTACCTCGCTCCATTTTGAGGTTTCTCCTCTAATCAGTAGTTTCTGTTTTCTACATGTTAATCACTCCATAATCCATGTGCATGCATTTCCTTGAATCCCTACTGCGTTCACTTTGAGAATTAATCTTTTATGCGGGACTTTGTCAAAAGCTTTCTGAAAATCTTATTAAACCATGTCGTATGCTTTGCAATTATCCATTTTCAATGTTGCATCCTCAAAAAAGTCAAGTAGGCTAGTTAGACACGATCTCCCTTTCCTAAAACCATGCTGACTGTCTCCCAGGATATTGTTACCATATAGGTAATATTCCATTTAGGATCTTATTATAGTTTCCATAAGTTTACATATAATAGAAGTCAGGCTTATTGGTCTGTAGTTACCTGGTTCAGTTTTGTCTCCCTTTTTGTGGACCGGTATTACGTTTGCAATTTTCCAGTCTGTTGGTAAAACCCCTGTGTCAAGAGACTGTTGCATGATCTTGGTTAGAGGTTTGTAAATAACTTCTTTCATTTCTTTGAGTACTATTGGGAGGATCTCATACAGCCCAGGGGATTTGTTTATTTTAGGACCTCCTCTTTGAATGTTCTCTTGCTGTTATAATATTGGAAAAACATTTTGCAATTGGTTTTAGCCTCCTTAACAATATTGATTTATCTCTCTCTTGGCCTTTCTAACTTCCTTTTTGACTTGTGTTTGCAGTTCCAAGTACTCTTTCTGTGTAGTTTGTTTTTGGCTTACCCGAGTTGTGTCTGGATACCTCCTTCTCCTTCTTATATTCTTATATTCTTTTCTCTGTCTGCACTGCAAGCAATTAATAATAATAGGGCAGCAGTGTGGAGTAGTGGTTAGGGCTTTTTCCTCTTGACCAGAGGGTCGTGGGTTCAATCCCTGGTAAAGGACACTTCTGCTGTACCTTTGAGCAAGGTACTTTACCTAGCTTGCTCCATTAAAAACCCAACTGTATAAATGGGTAATTGTATGTAAAAAATAATGTGATATCTTTTAACAATTGTAAGTCACCCTGGATAAGGGCGTCTGCTAAGAAATAAATAATAATAATAATAATAACAATCCACCATTACTGCATTTAAAAGGGTAGTGAATGGTCTAGCTTTTAAATTAGGGGTTCACAGACCTTTTTGAATCCCGCCCCACCTTATCAATTCATTTTTACTTGCACATATCAGAACCCCAGCGATCACAGTGAAGTGTTTGCCAAGATTCCAGTACATCTTATCCTGTGTACAGATCATGTCCTCCCACACACAAAACAACACACCTAATTCCAGTTCAAAAACGAACACTGCAAATTTCATCCCCCACCTATAAAAGTATATTGATAAATGTTATTAATATACGCTAAAAACAACAGCACTGTCGGTTGTGTGTCTGTAAAAGAGACAAAATTAGTTAAATGTATTCAAATTAGCTTGGGGTTTTTCAATACTACAATATTAATAATACTGAGCTACACGTAAATATGTGAATCATAGTGTACACACACACATTGTTTTATTACTATATCACAATTAAACCATATGTTATGTATTTATTTACTGTAAAGCCAAAGGTTCTGTATCACACACAGATCCCATAACACAGTTTACCATAGGATCTCACCATGGTACTATACTATAGTGCTTTACCATGGTATCTTTGACAGCACGGTGGTACCAAACCACACAACACTTTTACCATAGTTCAGTATTACAGTAACATACGTTACTGCACTGCTACACTACCATGCTGCCATTGTATGGTACGATCCCATATGGAAAAAAAATCTGTATGTTTTATATAAGTCTAATGTAGTCATGTTATATATGTATCAGAAAATGATGTTCACATACATCATACTACAAAAATTGTGTATGGTACGTACATGACATATATGTAACATACTAAAACACTTTTATATATTCTTTATATTGTTCATATATGATGGTTGTATTGTACACATTTGAAACATTAAATATAAGCGTGTATATTAAATCTCTATACTAATGTTATGGTTGTATAAACAACACCAATGTATAATTAAGCAGCATATAGTTTTTTTTTTTTTTTTTGCAAAAGTACTGTATTACATAAAATAGCTGCAGTACTGACTATTAAAAATGGATAGAAGGCAATATTGTACTGGAAACTGGTTATATAAAAACAAATTGAAAAAAAATATATTTCAAGTACTATTTGTACTTAAAACATTGATTACTTAAACACTTTTCCTATAATACTTTTATAAAAAAAAAATAGTTTATAACTTCAGCATACAGTTGAGGTGAATAGTTTGCACACCCTTTGCAAATAAAGTGCATAGCAATCTGACTAATAAAATGAATAGCAATAAAAAGATCAAGCACATTATTCAACTAAGTAAATGATGAAAAAGTATTGTTTTAATACAAGAAATGTCTGCACACCCATCTTCAAAAAAAAAAAAAAAAAACTTGTCATGTACACATTTGTTCCATTCATAGGAAGAAAACAATATTCAGTCAATTCTCTTAATATGAATTTCAAGGGACCAGCAAAAAAAAAAAAGAAAAGAAAAAAAGAAATTGTCTAATCGTTAAATATTCTAACTCGGGTCTATAAGCCAAACGCATACTGTCACTTTCTATTGAAGTTTCAGTAACACTTAAATCTCTTTACAATTATAGAACAATATATTGTAAATTTAAAAGTACTTCATACAGATTGTGCTGAAAATACGGTTTTAAGTCCACTTTTAAAAAGTATACATAGCAACTTGAACCCGGCCTGTTCCATTCTGATAGCTTTTACCAGAAAAAGATGTCCTCAGGCATAACATCCGGGCTCTACTGCTGACTGCTCTGAGCAAATAGGACACGATGAAGACTTCCATCTGCAGTTTGCTGTTTGTAGGTCTGTATTGAAATTTGAATCCCAGTTTTTCAGAAGGGTTGACAAAGTGTTCGTGGAAATTTTGAAATCTGCTGCCACATCTTTCAAGAGAGAGATAGAAATCAATATTGCTAAGGGGGCTAAAACCAATTCCAAAATGTTTTCCAATATTTTAACAGAAAGAGAACATTCAAAGAGGAGGTTAAATGTCTAAGAGACACAAATGGCAAAATCATAGATGAAGAAAAAAAAATAACAAATATATTAAATGATTACTTTTCACAGTTTTTACAAAGGAGGACATGGACAACATGACCCACATTTCGACCTGATCCTATCCAATTTTAAATAACTTTAGCATAATAGAGGCAGAAGTGTTAAAGGGTCTAGGAGCTCTTAAAATCCCCTGGCCCGGTTGAGATCCTCCCAATAGTACTCAAAGACATGAAAGAAGTTATTTACAAACCGCTAACCAAGATCATGCAACAGTCTCTTGACACAGGGGTTGTACAGACACACTGGAAAATTGCAAAAGTAATACCGATCCACAAAAAGGGAGATGAAACCGAATCAGGTAACTACAGACCAATAAGCCTGACTTCTATTATATGTAAACTTATGGAAACTATAATAAGATCTAAAATGGAAAATTACCTATATGGTAACAATATCCTGGGAGACAGTCAGCATGGTTTTAGGAAAGGGAGATCGTATCTAACTAAATTGCTTGACTTTTTTGAGGATGCAACATTGACAATGGATAATTGCAAAGCATACGACATGGTTTATTTAGATTTCCAGAAAGCTTTTGACAAAGTCCCGCATAAAAGACAAATTCTCAAACTGAACGGAGTAGGGATTCAAGGAAATGCATTCACATGAATTAGGGAGTGGTTAACATGTAGAAAACAGAAAGTACTGATTAGAGGAGAAACCTCAAAATGGAGCGAGGTAGCCAGTGGTGTACCACAGGGATCAGTATAAGGTCCTCTGCTATTCCTAATCTACATTAATGATTTAGATTCTGGTATAGTAAGCAAACGTGTTAAATTTGCAGACGACACAATAACAGGAGGAGTGGCAAACACTGTTGCAGCAGCAAAGGTCATTCAAAATGATCTAGACAGCATTTGGAACTGGGCAGACACATGGCAAATGACATTTAATAGAGAAAAGTGTAAAGTATTGCATGCAGGAAATAAAAATGTGCATTATAAATATCATATGGGAGATAGTGAAATTGAAAAAGGGACCTATGAAAAAGACCTAAGAGTTTATGTTGACTCAGAAATGTCTTCATCTAGACAATGTGGGGAAGCTATAAAAAAAGGCCAACAAGATGCTCGGATATATTGTGAGAAGTGTTGAATTTAAATCAAGGGAAGTAATGTTAAAACTTCACAATGCATTAGTAAGACCTCACCTAGAATATTGTGTTCAGTTCTGGTCACCTCGTTACAAAAAGGATATTGCTGCTCAAGAAAGAGTGCAAAGAAGAGCAACCAGAATTATCCCGGGTTTAAAAGGCATGTCGTATGCAGACAGGCTAAAAGAATAGAATCAATTCAGTCTTGAACAAAGAAGACTACGTGGCGATCTGATTCAAACATTCAAAATCCTGAAAGGTATAGACAATGTCGACCCAGGGTAGTTTTTTGACCTGAAAAAAGAAACAAGTACCAGGGGTCACAAATGGAGATTAGATAAAGGGGCATTCAGAACAGAAAATAGGAGGCACTTTTTTACACAGAGAATTGTGAGGGTCTGGAACCAATTCCCCAGTAATGTTGTTGAAGCTGGTCACTCACTCCAAAAGCAATGCTTCATAACAGCTTGAGGCGAGCACTGGAATTGGAATCGAAATGCATCATGGGATCTGTAGCCCCCAAACAGCTCTTAAATACAGCACAACGGCGCTGATGTAGATGTACATTACTACATTTCCCAACATCCTTTACACTCTGCTGTTCAAACAAGGGTAGTTAGTTTTAAATCCACGTTTTCTTCCATGGGAGCACTGTAAAATAATTCATACTAACCGGAAAGTGAATTCGTATTAAAAGAAGTAATTTACCATAAGTAATAATATTTGGCATGGACCTAGGCAAGCCGTTTTAAAATTTAATCCTCAATTTTTTATATCCATAATTATATTTCGGAAATAGAATTTTTAGTTATCAAAAATACTTTTGACATCAAATACACTGTAGATATCGAAAATACAGTTGATAATAAAGGTACTATTTTTATATAAAAAAATACAATTGTTCATATTATAAAAAAAAAAAAATGCTGATATCAGAAATTGAGGATTTAAAACTGCTTGCAATAGGGACCATGTAGAAAATTCATAGTATAAGGAAATCGCTTTTACCTGAGTGTATCTTAATGAGAATTCTCTGCATTGTCTTTCAGATGTTTTGTGAATCAGATTTGCAACAATTTAAAAAATATTCACATTTTATCATGTAATCTTTTATTTATCAATATTCTTGGGGCCTGATTTAACAAGCGTTTATCGTACGCAAAACATCATTATCGTGCAGAATTTTGTCCACGTCGTATTTAATATTCCTATTTCTGTGCAGAAAACAAGGATTTAATGATGTTTAAGTATTATGCTGTCATATATTCATGAGGTATCCACGACTCACCGCTGTCAGAAAGCAGAGGGACGGGGGGCAGACAGATATTTAAGGTCCTTTATAGCCACGACGTGTAAATGCGACACTATGATTTATCTTGGGCTAATTGTAAGTAGACTAAGATACAAAGAAAATATGCTGAAATAATTTAGTTTCAATTTAAAATATGTATTATCTATGTGACGACTACAACGCATCAGCATGGTTTGTTTTGACTTTTGTATTACATGTAGGGGAGACTAAAAAAGAACAATTCTGCTAGGTATTCATTTGATTGCACTACTGTACTGTTTAAGCCTGTTGTAGCCTACATATCTACATGTTTACACAATGCAATATGTAATATGTAACATGCCCTCATATCTATTATGCTATTAGGCTAAACAAACATAAATCGATTGAAAACATACCCATACATATATAGTACTTTAATTAATGCCGAAATAAATATACAGTATATATATATATATATATATATATATATATATATATATATATGTATATATATATATATATATATATATATATATATATATATATATATATATATATATATATATATATATATATATATATATATATATATATATATATATATATATATATATATATATATATATATATATATATATGAATAACGAACAAACTAAACTAAAAATAAAATAAATGCATAAGTTCCATTTGTGATGAAAATGATGCACGTAATAAAGGTAATTGAGTATAACAAAACTACTGACAACCGACATTTAAATACCTTTATTGATTTAACAGTGTAAGCACATTTCAACTGTTTGACACAATGTTACAAGATTCATCACAGTTGTAATTAACCATAGTTACAATGTACATTTATATGTAGGTTCTTTCTGGGAGGTTACGTTGTAACAGTGAATCTTGTAACATTGTGTCAAACAGTTGAATTAAGTTCAAATTCTGGGACCGATTTATACAGGTTTATATTTATAATTGAGCCAAAACCGACCCTGACCCGAGACCCGACCTGTACACATTTTTATTATTTAAGAAAGATGATCTTTTGTACTAAAAATATTTGTTTACAATACCTGTTGAATGAGTTTTCACAACATCCCCGCTTGACCACAATTCTGAAACAATACTTTTCTGTCCTATTGTAGGAACTTTTGTTGCATTTGCACTTTTGTAAAGTAGGCTACATGAATACTATATTATGCTTCAGTTAACTTACTTTCAGATAAGATATTTTTACCCCCGTTAACCAGTTAGCAAGCTCCTGAATAAAGTGCGCAACTTCAGACCTGTTGCCACCCGCCATTGTATGCCAATTAGAGTTTTTCCGACCGGTATTTTTGATTCTAATTAGTAAGTAAATCGAGCGTGACACTGGGAAATACCATGCGCAGTCATCTTAATTTTCCTCTCGCAATTCTAGCCAAATTACCGCCGATTAGAAATGTCTTCATATTTCCAAACTTTTTGTTTTTTTGACGTTGATGCACCTGCACTATCGCTTTACAAACCAATCCATTTTACAGCATGTACTGAACAAGGGTATAATGCGGCAGGAACAGACTGCCACTGATTCGTACTCAAAATTGCCTGGGATTGAGTCTCTGCTTTATTATTAGGCACAGTTTTCCAGACTGTCATAGGTAAACTAAATACAAAAAAAAAAAAAAACAAGTCAAATTCACATTTACATGTATTTGTATATTATTATTATTATTATTATTATTATTATTATTATTATTATTATTATTATTATTGCTACAATTACTGTATTATTAGAATGCTCACCTCCCTGTTTGAGAACCACTGTTTCAAACAATAGCGACAAAAGTCTCAACAAGTAGAAACATTGTAACTGGAAAACTTCTAAAAGCCTAATAACAGACGTGTAAATGCTTTGAGAATCACACACAGGGGTTTGCCAGCTCATTTAACCAGCCGTCAATAATTAAATTAGACTGACGTTTAAATACCTGGAAGCACATCAAATTACACGTTTGAAAATTGCACATACACAAGTCACCCATCTAAAAGACTAAAACCACAGCTTATTCATGCTTAAACCCCTTAGTCATGTATGAAAATAGAACCTATATGCATAACTATGGTGCAGCCACAGAGCTGGGAAACAAACTTGGCTCCTATTGCGCTTGAAGTAAATCTGAAACAGAAACAGTCATAGCAGCCATCAGAAACTGTCCTGTCCTCTGTTTTTAGGAAGCTCAAATGAGAACTGGCACCGATGATCTGGTTTGGATAAAGCTTTGTAATGGTGGCACTGCCTCCACCATTAAACACAAGGTTGTCTCAGCTTGTTTCTGTAAAGCCACTGTAAGTGGTTTTGCCCACAAAGCAGATGGTGCCTCAAGCTTCTCAGCAAAATACAAAGATGGTGTTTGTCCAGGGATATGAAAAAGAGCAGCAACATTTAAGTTAGAAAGATTCAAAGAATAATTCTCTTTCCTTAACAGGTTAAAGATACGAGTATTGAAGACGTGGTCACCAAATTGTGTCCTCCTGGAACTTTAGAGCATCAGAAGGTCAAAGCAATCTTTAATTGGGTCTGTCACAACATTGGTGAGCATGAATCCCCTATAAATACATTAGTGTAAAGCAGGCTACTGTAATAGATACATTACCATCCCCATTACACACACTCTGGTAAATGTATAGTTTTAACATGAAATTACATGTACACTACATGACAAAAGAAAATGTCAAACTACCTGGTAAATGTTTTGGGGTAAAAGGTGTAGATCAGGTTTGGTATAAGAAAGAAAAAAATATAAAATAAAAATCGTGTTACCGGACTTTGGTACGCATTGGGTGTAGATGCACATCTCCTGAGATTTGTGTTGCCTAGTTTAAATGAATGATTACATCTTTTGAAATCTCTTACTTCATAATTTATTAACTTTGAGAGACACATTTAAAAGGAAAAATAATAAAAATAGGGTTAACAGGAAAACTATTTATTGGTGAACTGTCCACGCCTTTTGTTTTTAAAAGCAAACTGACCGCACCAGGTAGATAGGGAGATTCTCTGGAGACACCCTCTTGGATAGAGTGATTGACATGTGACTCTGTTGGTAAGGGTGGGGCAGCAGCTACTTACTGTATTCATGGGCACTTTTAGTAAGGGGCCGTTTATTTTCTTTTGAACATAGGGAGTGTAAAATGAAATAAACCAAGGAAAATTATTTTACTAATTATTTTGGTACAATTAAATAAATTATATTTATATTTTAATGTAAAAAGGAAAATATTTAAATGGTAAATTAAATAATGTGGAAATTGTCTAAGTTATTTTGATAATTGTTGGTATATCCTGGAGGAGGAGTTAATCTGGTACCAGGTATATCAGTGGAAAATGTGTTTCGATAGGCAGAAGGACTGATGTAGCCTCTGTGCAGTGATCTGGTAATTATGGTCTGCAAATATTTTATTTTATTTTATTTATTTGTATCATTTAGAATCTGCCATTATTTTACCCCCTGAATTTCTCCCCAATTTGGAATGCCCAATTATTATTTTTCTCCTCACTGTGACAATTCCTCACACAGCTCAGAGGACCTGAAGGTACCGTGGGCATCCTCCAATCCCACCAATTAACAGACAATTCTGGTACAATGTCTGCTTCTTTGTACTGTAGTCGTTATAACAAGTGTCCTCTGAATCTTACGCTCCAAGCCGGTTTCCTTTTTAAAAGTTCTGATTACAATTACCCTTCTGCTTTCTGACTGTGTGCTGGAAACATCACATCCACTCGGCAACTCTACAACTACCTCATTGAGTAAATCCTTCAACATCCTCCCCACAGCGTGTTTTGGACAGTGTTGGGAGTAACTGGGGAGTGGGGCATGTATTACTTGTTGTAGCCCTTATTTTGTCACTAAATATCTTGGAATCGTTAAATAGATGATTGACTGTGGTGAGGAAAGCATTGTCTATTATACCCTGCCTCCATCATGTGGTACCAGTCTTGACAGTCATAATTGCAAAAAGGCCTCTAACTAACCTATTGCATGTTTTATATATCAACATTAGAATATGACCTGGAAGCCCTAAAGAATCCCGAGCTGATATCCACGGATCCTGCAGAGATATTTAAGAGACGCAAAGGAGTTTGCTCTGGCTACTCGTGCCTTTTTGAAGAGATGTGCAGGTAATCATTGTTACAGAATACTGCTGTTTCACAAGGCATAAGCAAATGGTGGCCCTACAGACTAACATATTCTGGCAGGAGTTTCCACTTTCTAGTCGAACTCCTCTATTGAGCCATATTTTAAACTGAAAATAAGAATCCAAGTTAATGATCACACATTATAACATGTCTTTTAATTTCATTGAAACAGGGCCTAGATGAATCGCTATAAGAAACATGTAGCGGTATGTTTTCACTAGCACATTAATGTAAATACAAATTATACCTCTGATGAGCGACCAATGTTCTTTGATATTATATTTTTTAAAATGCATTGCATCATTTTGGATGTATTTTAGTATATGCCTCATAAAGTCAGTATTATTTACTGTATCATGCTAGAGTCCACATTAACCTAGTAGTAATATTTTCAGAGTTGCCGGTTTGGAGTGTGTTCAGATCACTGGAGGTTGTGGAGAAAATCAAATCAAAGGGAAATCCCGGCACAGATGGAACGCAGTCCGCATTAATAAGGAGTGGAAACTTCTGGACCCCACCTGGGCAGCTGGCTATGTCAAGGCTGGCTATAAGTGAGTTCTTCAGACTGTTTTTAGCAAAATCATCCAATATATGTTTATAAAGCATGTAATCATGTGTGCATCATGTCAACTGCAGTGAGGACTATTACATGTATTACTTATTCATCAGATTACTTCATTATGTTAATTTGTTCCTGTTATAACAATCTATTTAATGACGTGTAAAGATCGAGGAGTTACTATGAACACATGAACACCTTCACCACACAAGGTAAGTTTAATCAATAGCAGCAATTTATTTGATATAGGAAGAAATAAAAACAGAAATCACATTAGGTAGACTAATACTCAAAGTACATTCTTTCTATCACATATACTAACAGTCTTGGACACTCAAAATGAGGAACTACAGAAAAATGTTCAAATGCACTGTACTCAGAATACACACTCTTAACACTCCTCGGCTTGGGAGGTACCGTTCTGAGAAAACCACAGGTCCTAAATTACAATGACACAAAGACCCCACTATACACCACTCTAAATTGTGGCTAACAATTGTTCACTAACAATTAGCAAGTATACTTTTAAAGTAATCACTTCATATAACATCGCTGCAAATAGGGTTCAATCCCCTGCTGTTACAGAAAAATCTTTTGTAAGTTCAGTAGAAAAACATACTGATTTATAAGCTGTGACTCAAAATAAATACAATAACCTGACACTGTTCACTTTTGAAAGTTGTACAATCTTATATGAATTGTGCAAATGCACAGAGGAAAGAAAACACACACACAGAGGCCCACATGTAAGGTACTGGGAAGCTTATAGCACGACTGCTTTAATGGTCGAGTGGTGGATCGCTATGATGACATTATTACACTGAATTATTCATACAAACTGAAAATCTATATAGTGATCAGGGGTGTAAGCAGTGGTGGGGGAATCGGGTGTTCAAACCCACCCATTCAATTTCTGCGTTTTAAAGTGGTCAGATTTTTCTTTATATATGTATATGTAATTGTCAGTGCAGTGAGATACACTGGTGATACACATCGTCCTGTGTCAGTGAGATGAGATGAGATGAGGCGAAAAGCTTTAAAACCACGAGTGAAGACGAGCCCAGCTCTTTAGCATTGTGGTTAGACACTCGCCTGGGTTTATGCTCAACACCGCGCTGTTACATACATACATACATACATACATACATACATGCATACATGCATACATACAGTATATAAATAAATATACATTTTGTTATGCTAGAACAAACAATAAAGGAAATCTGAGAAAAGACAGTAAAAACTGTATATACAAGATCACCACAATCAACATCAAGAAGGAATGATGGGGTGAGGAGTGTTATAAAAGTAGTTATTTCCTGCCCCTGAGAGCGGGGTTATTTCTTAAGAGCCTGTGTGTGTGTGTGTGTCAGTGTAAGTGCGTGTGCGCGTGTGCGAGTGTTCTGTTCTCTTCATTGTTAATGTTGAAGGCACACGACCTGCATGGCAGTGCTAGGATCTTTGATTCCAGCAGCAACACCTGGTAACATAGTCCCTCAGTAATCAGGAGAGTATCGACGCACAGATCCTTTGTTTGTGAAATTCCTCTATGAAAAACATACCTTTTAATTTGAACTTTTTTGTTTCATGTAGCAAGTTTAAATCTGAACACTTTCCGAAAAAAAAACTGCGTACGCCACTGAAAGTGATTGTTTAAATCATACATTCTCAGTATAACTGACAACATTAATTATTGCTCAATAATTTGTATCAAAAATATATTAAGGGTCATTGCCTTCTCTCTAATCTAATAGTGTAGTTGTCCATAATGTCACTTTATTATTGATAGTTCCATTACATTTCAGTAAAGCCTTGACTTTAAAGACATTGGGTTGTGCGGATCTACCATTAGATGGCACGAAAGCACTTAATGTGATTCGGATCAGTGAACCGTTTGGTAACCCAATGGTTCAAAGGGTTCAGTGATTCACAAGTTTTCACTTTTCCCATCACTACTGGTAGCAGCTCCCAGCAGACACATCCTCTCCTGCTTGAATCTAAACACTGACTGTTTGGCTTCTCTAGCCAGGTGCTTTTATACCATGTGGTCGAGTTAATTGCTCATCAATGATACAATCAACTTGGACACCTGTCTCCTAACAGGATGCTCATACCTGGGCTTCCCTCCCCAGTTTCCTGTTTTTTATGTCACATCCATATTGGATAATTGTGCTGATCAGGCAGGTCCTAACATATGAACATATCCAGCATGGTAAACCTCAGCCCCCTCAGTCGGCACTGTTCAGTGCAGCCCATTAAAAGCAAATAGAAAGGTAAGTGGCAAAGCCCTTGAAGCTTGTTGCACAATGAATTGGTTTCATGATTCTTCAATTAAGAACTCTACTCAAAACCAATGCGTTTTGTCAGTTATTAATTACGATATGTTGTGCATCCGTAAAAGGGAACAGTGACAGTTAAAGCCCTACTGTAACTAGTTACATGGCTATCCACTACCTTTCGTGATACATCTTAATTCACTTTATATATTACAGATATGATGAGAAGTATTTTCTTACCGACCCCAAAGTTTTCATTGAGGATCACTTTCCAGATGACTCAAAGTGGACCCTGCTTCCAGAAACCTACCAAGTGGCCCGAGGAGCTTGATGTGGTGGAACTAGAAGGATATACATTAAGATCATTAGAAAAAAAGAATCTGACCTTTTAAAATGTGATTATAAAATGACCATTACAAATCTCCTTCTCTGCTTGGCTGAAGACGACTCTGATACAAAACCACTCATTCATCAGATTAGTTTTAGTGCATTTACTTTTTATTCATTCTTTTATTAATTTGCAATTGAAACTAATAATTAAAAAATAAACCAAAACATTGTTTAATGCTATTTGAGTGTGTGTGTGTGTGTGTGTGTGTGTGTGTGTGTGTGTGTGTGTGTGTCAGTGTGTGTGTGTGTGTGTGTCAGTGTGTGTGTGTGTGTGTGTGTGTGTGTGTGTGTGTGTGTGTGTCAGTGTGTGTGTGTGTGCGTGTGTGTGTGTGTCAGTGTGTCTGTGTGTGTGTGTGTGTGTGTGTGTCAGTGTGTCTGTGTGTGTCTGTGTGTGTCAGTGTGTGTGTGTGTGTGTGTGTGTGTTTGTCATGCATATTTATGAAGTGGACTATTTAATATTAATCTCAATATTCCAACCACTTATATTGTTAATATACAAAAATATGAATCAATATACATTAATTAATATAAGGGACAAACCTCCATTCTATGATCAATATTTAAATATAACTCGTGTTTTAATCCTTCATGAATAGAATTCCTACCTCTTACAATATTATACCTATAATTATCCTAACAATTTATAATTATATCAAAATAATTATATTAAAATAGAAAAAAAGTTAAAACTATCAAAATATGATTCTTAGATGCTTTGTATTAAGAGGTTAACCAGTCACATAACATTGAGTCACTATATCAAACTTAATATTTCTTAGGTTCAAGTATTTCAAATCAACCATAAATGCTTACATAGTATTTCTATCAGACAAAACAGAGCAGGTAAAATAATTATGATTATTTTATTTTAGAAATTACAGAAAGAAAACAAAATATATATCAAAACATCATTATTCATGCAACTACGATATATAGAAATTGTAAAAATACATATATACATATTTGTTTTGTGATCAATTTTTTTATTTTTTTATTTTTTGGAACAAACAGCACATTACAATAAAACAGGCAGAAAGAGACCTTAAGTTCCAATTTTCCACCCACCCTTCTACCCCCCCCCCCCACCTGCCCATAACTACCCCCCTAATCACCCCCCACCCATGGCACCTCGAGAATCCCCATCACTCCCCGTTAGCAGATGATACAACCAACATAGATTGTATAATATCAGCAGCTGATTTCCAGGCTAGAACATTCACCCCCTGGCGCCATGGATCTGAGCCTTGGAGAGCTCCATGTGAACAACATCAAGGTAAGAGAGGATCCACTGGCGATCGGGGAGAGAGTGCGGAGGCTGCCAGCACAAAGCAATCACCTCTTTTGCTGCAGTAAGGCCTGCCAACCAGATCCACCACTGCTGTGATGATAGGTCAAGGGATGAGTCATCATTCAGCAGAAGTAACGTAGCAGAACAGGAAATATCTTCAGACACAATAGTGGATAAAGCAGTAGAGACCCGTTCCCAGAAACTGGCTACATCTGGACACTCCCAGACCATATGTAAGAAAGTGCCATGGGTACCCTGAGAGCAAAACAAACAGACAGGGGTAGGGATAAGTTTCATTCGAAATGGTTTACGAGGGGTCAGATTTAGTCTGTGAAGAAAATTATAATGAATCATCTGATGATTAGGGTTCCTGGAGGCAAAGCCCATATTAGACCAGACAGTACCCCAATTAATTTCAGTATCTGATGGTGGTAAATCCCTATTAGAAATTGTGTTAATTGTTAATGGTTTATAAGAAACCTTTAAGAGAGAAACATAAATTGTGGAAACCAGTCCCTTAGTTTTACCCCTGTGTCTAACAAATCCTGGAGTGGGTGTGTTGACAGTGCTGTCCCCCAAGGCACCCCATAGGCACGCAATGATGACCGCACTTGTAAAAAAAGAAACACCTGGCAAATTGTACTGGTTGCAAGTCCTGGAATGTGCTGAGACCGTCCTCATTAGAAATATCAGTGAGGGTATGTATCCCCCTGTCCCTCCAGTGCGGAAAACAAATGGGTAGACCCCCTAGAAGAAGTGCAACATTGTAACTAACAGTGTGATTATGGGGCCAAACCGTAGCTTTCAATGTCTGAGAGCAATATTTGAGTAGATTAAATCTTGTAGTCTGTATGTTTACACCAAATTTTCTTCCAGGGAGCACCAAGAGACAGGAGCATTAGGGTCAAACCAGGCGCAGAACAAATGACCAAAAATAAAATAAAGTTTGGGAAGGACAAACCTCCTTTACATTTCTCCCAGAGTAAAGTGGAGAATTTAATGCGCAGGCGTTTACCCTTCCATATAAATGTGGAAGTTAAAGAGTGTGATTTATCCCAGTATCCTATAGAAGGTGAAACGGGAATCATAGAGCTAATAAAATTAATACGTGGGAGCATATTCATTTTAACTATAAAGATACGCGCTTGAAATGAATTAGAAAGTTGAGACTGTTATGTTTGTTCCTTTAATAATGACAAACAGGGCGTAAGTTTATAACCTTTATTAACAAACGTAAACTAGCTAACCAGATACAACTCAGGATTACCATACCGAGCTCAACTCCCAGGTTAGTAACCTATTCATGTACGTCATTACCGCACTGCATACCGGGAACTGGAGTCCTTGTTATTAACACATAACAACACATCTTCCCCCCCTTTAAAAGAAACTACTTTTCTTTATAAATAAGGAAGTTTTAAACAGAACACATTTGTTTCACTTTTTCCTTTCTACTCCGTCTACCCCATCCTCACCGTATCTCTCTGTTTACACAAACACTTTTTTTTTTTTTTACAGTCTGTCAAGTTGTTGTCTAACCACAGTCCCTATGCTATTGCAATTTAGCAAGTTTCAATAAGTCTCACGTGGCTTTACAGTCCTTCGTGGTCTGCTATATATGTCCGCTGGTGTACTGGGTACAGCTGTCAGACCAAAGTCAGTTTGATTCAGGGAACTGTGATCAACCTGTTCACTGATGGAGTCTTTTGACCATTCTGGAGTGCTTTTTTGATGAGTATCGGCCTCTTGGTTTGATGTTTGATAACGAAGATTCACACGATTTCTCCTCAGAGCTGTTCCATGCTCTGTCTGGATCTCATAAGAACGAGGTGTGATTTCTTGTTGCACGCATCCTTGCTGTGTCCAGGTTCCTGTGGAGTAGTCTCTGAATCGTACTTGATCTCCAGGCCTCAGGTTGGGTAGTTGTTTTGCACTCTTGTCATGTTGCTGTTTTTGTTTCTTCTTTTGTTCCTCTTTAGCGTGTTTGACTTTGTGTGCTCCCTTAGGTGTCAGCAGGTCTTTGTGCATTGGAAGGTTGGTGCGTATGCGTCGTCCCATCAACATCTGGGCTGGTGACAGGCCATTCTGCAGTGGCGCACTCCTGTATATCATGAGACTTCTCTGGAAGTCCTCCTTTCCATCATATGCCTTTTTCATCAGACCTTGACGATTTTGACTGAGCTCTCCATAGGAAGACCGTTGGACCTTGGGTAGTTCGGGCTCGAGGTTGTGTGTTGGAATTCCCATTCCTTGGCGAAGGAAGCGAACTCACTGCTTGAGAACTGAGGACCATTGTCGGAAAACAGTTCAACAGGGACCCCATGTCTCCCAAAGACTGTCTTCAGGTAAGAGATGACTGCTTTACTAGATGTTGATTGCAGTGTCGCCACCTCCGGATAGTTAGAGTAGTAATCAGTGACTACAATGTGACTTTTTCCATTACAGTCAAATAGGTCAACTCCAACTTTGAAGTAGGGTCTGTCGGGCACAGGATGAGACATAAGCGGCTCTACTTGCTGTTTGGGTCTGTAGGTGAGACATATTTCACATGAAGCTGTGGTCTGGCTGATATCTTGGTTCATTCCCGGCCAGTACATAACTTCTCGTGCGCTGCGTTTGCATTTTTCCTCACCTAAATGTCCTTCATGTATCTTTTGTAGCATTTCCTTGCATAGTGCTGTCGGGATCACAAACTTTTTTCCCTTGAAGACAATGTCATTCACGACGGAGAGTTCTTCTCTGCACGTCCAATAGTTCTGGATTCTCCTTGTACAGTCATTCTTCTGTTCAGGCCATCCTTTCAGTATTCTCTCTTTGAGCTCTTTCATTGTCTCATCTGATTCTGTCTCTTGTCTGATCTGCTCAGTTCTCACGGCAGACACAGGAAGTGATGTCACGATCATGTCGACATAAGCTTGTATTTCTGCACTTTTCTTGTTATCTGCGCTTTCTTCCTTGTCTACAGCTCGAGAAAGAGTGTCAGCCACAAACATGAATTTTCCTGGTGTGTATATCATCTTCACATCATATTTTTGCAGTCTGATCAACATGCGCTGTATCCTCATAGGACAATCGTTCAATGACTTGGCCATGATGGACACCAGCGGCTTATGGTCAGTTTCTACTTCAAAGGCTTGTCCGTAGACGTACTGGTGGAACCTTTCGCATGCATATGTGCTGGCTAGAGTTCCTTCTCTATTTGAGCATATCTGGATTCTGCACTCGTTAAGGCTCTCGACGTGACAGGCAACAGGTTGCCAGGTCTCTTCGTGCCGTTGCAGTAGCACTGCACCTAGGCTGTACTGTGATGCGTCTGCGGAAATCCTGGTGCTCCTCTCTGGGTCATAGAACTTAAGCACCGGCTCCTCCATTATTGTCTTTTTCAGGTTTTTGAAGCATTCTTCCTGCTGATGGGACCACATCCACTCATTTTTCTGCTCGAGAAGACATCTGAGTGATGCTGACAGTTGGGGTATGAACTTTGCCAGGTATGTCACCATCCCTAGAAACCGTCTAACGTCATCTTTGTTCTGGGGACGTTCCATGTTCTCGATGGCTGATGTTTTCCTTGGGTCTGGCTTTACTCCTGCCTTGGAGAGGACATCTCCCACGAAGGTAAGTGTTTTCACCCCAAACTCACATTTGTCTTTGTTTAGTTTTAAGTTTACTTTTCGTGTCAAGTCTAGTACTTGTCTCACTCGTGCGTCATGTTCTTCTCGTGGGCGCCCATATGATGATGTCATCCATCATGGTCTCTACCCTGGTATATGCTTGAATAGCATATGAATTGTCTTGTGGTAGACCTCTGGTGCTGAAAGAATCCCATATGGTAGACGAAGAAATCGGTACCTGCCTTCGGGTGTATTGAATGTGCATAGCTTTGAGCTTGCCTCGTCTAGCTTCATTTGCCAGAAGCCTGATGACGCGTCCAGCTTACTGAACCACTTGGCACCAGCAAACTGCGACATGATCTCTTCTCTTGTGGGCAACTTGAAGTGCTCTCGCTTAATTGCTTTATTGAGATCCCATGGGTCTAGACATATCCGCAGCTGTCCGTCTTTCTTGGCCACTATTACCAGCGAGCTCACCCAGTCTGTAGGTTCATCAATTTTCTTTATCACGTTCATCCTCTCCATTCGTGTGAGTTCCTCCTTAAGTCTTCCTCTCAGTGCAAAAGGAATTTTCCTGCAGGCATGGACAATTGGAGTCACACTCTCATCCACGTGTATTTTGTGTTCACCAGGTAAACATCCAAGTCCCTTAAAAACATCTGTGTACTCCTTCAGGAGTAAGTTTTGGTCGTTTTCAGTCTGTGATGTCACTACAAACACTCTCTTTACCAGGTTGAGCCTTTCACATGTTCTGAGTCCTAGGATTGGCTTTATGCTCTTTTCCACGATCAGTAGCTGTCTTGATCTGTTGTCCCCTGTGTTTGAAGGTTACCATGCAGCCTCCTTTGACTGGTACATTTTCTCCGGTATAGCCAGTCACTTTCACTTTCACAGGGTGGATTTTGCTCTTTGTTTTTAGTGTCTTGTAGTCATCAGTGGATAATAGGTTTACCTGGGCTCCAGTATCAAGCTTGAATGGTATTATAGTCTCATTTACAGTCAATGGCACAATCCATTCAGCTTTATAATCATCGCAACTCTGCACAGAATCAACAAAGAATTCTTCTGGCTCTTCATTGACTGCGTGGACCTTTTTCTTTGCAGCCTCAGCTCTGCAGCATTTTGAGAAATGGTTCCTTTTCCCGCAGTTGTTACATAATTTGCAGAATGCTGGACATGACTTGGGTTTGTGTCTGCCTCCGCATCTGCCACATTTGTTCTCTGGGATTTTCTCTCTCTCTTGCTTTTGTTTTATAGAGCGTTTTGTGTGCTGCGCCTCTCTCTTTAATGCATGCACGGCTGTCTCATCCCTGTGCAGCTCCTTAGCTTGTGCACGGGTGGTCTCTGCTGCTCTACACATGTTCACTGTCTTTTCCAGTGTCAAATCTTGCTCACGTAGTAATCTCTCCCTAAGTCCATTATCAGGTATTCCACAGACTATTCTGTCTTTGATGAGAGAGTCTTTTAAATTTCCAAAATCACATGTTTTACTCAGTGTGTGTAGCTCAGCTAAATACTGATCAAAACTTATTCCTTGTTTCTGATCACAGGAGAAAAACTTGTATCTCTCAAACGTGATGTTCTGGCTTGGTACAAAGTACTCCTCAAACTTAGCCATGAGCACATTCAAAGTTAAATTTGCATCGTCAAGTTGAAAGCTATTATAAATGTCCAAAGCATCTTCCCCTATGACATGCAGAAAAATGGACGCTTTCAGTTTTTCATCGTTTCCACCAGCTCCACTTGCAGCTAGACATATATTGAATCTCTGCTTGAAACGTTTCCAGTTATCAGCAAGATTGCCAATCAACTGCATAGGTGTGGGGGGGCTTAACTTATCCATGACGGGAAACACTCCTGGTACAAGAATTTCTCTTACTTGATTTGATTGCTGATCATCGGCAACAATATTCTCTCCTGCTTGGGTAAGTTGCTCCTCAGTTTCACTTTCACTGGTATTACTTGTTGTTTCGCTCATCTGTTAGCTAGCGTTTTCTCTCCACTACTCACGCTTCCCTTTCAGCCTCGTGTAGCATCTGTTTACTTTCGTTTTCACTCGCGGCGCTTGTGGCATTTTACTGAGTCTTTTCTTTGCTTGCTCCATCTGTGCTCGCCAACATCCCGCTCTGACACCATGTTATGTTTGTTCCTTTAATAATGACAAACAGGGCGTAAGTTTATAACCTTTATTAACAAACGTAAACTAGCTAACCGGATACAACTCAGGATTACCATACCGAGCTCAGCACCCAGGTTAGTAACCTATTCATGTACGTCATTACCGCACTGCATACCGGGAACTGGAGTCCTTGTTATTAACACATAACAACACAGAGACCACCTATCTAAATCTATCTCCACCTTTTTAAAAATATTTTTGAAATTAGTTACTATGACAGAGTGTAAGGAGGGGTAGATCTCTACACCCAGATATATTTAAAGTGCTGAACCACCGATATGTTCGAGGGCAAGATTATATTTCTCATCGCCCCATTCAGGGGTAATAGTGCCGATTTAGCCCAATTGATTTTATATCCCGATAGGAAACTGAAGTTATCAAAAAAAAGTCAATAGGTGAGGAAGTGCTTGAGACACATTTTCAACAAACAGTAATCGTATACGGTATAATCAACCGACTGGCGAACAGCCTGAGCAAGCGGCTCGAATGACAGGGGAGCAGCAGCGGAGAGAGGGTGCAACCCTGCCGGCTTCCACTGGAGATGTTAAACTGGGGAGAACACTCACTGCCTGTCGACACCATCGCTGCGGGATTAGCCTATGAAGTTTTCCCCCAGACCCATATGATTTAAAACCGACCAAAGATTTTGCCATTCTAATTAGTTGAAAGCTTTCTCCGCATCCAGAGATAACACGGCGCATGGGGGCTTCATGTCCGCTGCCGCATGAGTAATATGAAGCATGCGGCTTAACGTTATCAGATGCCAGCGAGTTTTAATAAACCCAGTCTGGTCATGGAGAATCAATTTAGTCATATAGGCTACAAGTCGGTGTGCAAGCACCTTAGCATATATCTTTGCGTCACATTTTATTAAACAAAGGGGACGATAAGTCGCGCTATCAGTGGGATCTTTATCTTTTTTTAATAGTAGTATTAACATGTCTAGTAAAAAAGCCATTCTCAACTACAGAATGCATCATATCAAGCAAAAAGAGGACCTAACTGAGACCAAAAAGTCAGAAAAAAATTCCTGAGAAATGCCATCGAATCCCGGGGATTTACCCTTATTCATATCATGAAGAACGTCTTTAAGTTCAGTTAAAGATATTGGAGTGCCAAGGAGAGCTGCTTCATTGGCCGAAAGGTGCGGCAATTGCAGCTTTTGAAGAAACTGCATGCATTTGTCTTTGTCATGAGTAACATTAGAACTATAAAGTGTAGAATAAAAAGCAAAATGCCGAATTTATTTGCACGGGGTATGAAAGTATATCTCCCTTCGGATATTTAACAGATATAATGTTTCCGAAATGCTCGTTAGCCCGGAGTCTCAAGGCTAGAAGATAACTAGATCTCGAGGCGTTGAAATAATTGTGTTGCCTAGCTCTATGAATAGTGAATTCAGCCCGCTGCCTGAGTAAAAGAGGAAGCTCTTTTCTCATGAAATCCCTTTCCAATGCAGTGTTGGCAGAGAAATTCCTTAATTCTACTAAGTCCCAACTTACTAAGGTTAGAAGCGAATGACATAGTACTACTTCTGATAAATCATTTAACTGCGTCCCACATCACACGCGGATCACCAACCGAATTTCTATTAAAATTTTAAAATTCAGACCTAAGACTCCTTCTGCAGCAAAATGGTGTTAAAGCGCCATCTGGTGGCCCGAGTGAGAACGCCCCGAAAGAGAGGCTTTACAGCCGAAAGAGGAACCGCCAGCAAATCTATACTGAACTTCTTTAAAAAGATCCCTCGCTACGAAAATAAAATCAATCTCCGAATATGACTTATGTCTTGGGGGGGGAAAAGAGAACATCTTTGATTGAGGGATTCATTACAGGCCATAAATCTGCAACGCGTATATCAGACGCAAATCTCTGTAGTGCAGTGGATTCTAAACGCTGATCTCTCCCCTCTGTTAACCCAGTCCTGTCCAAAGCATCCTCCCACACAGCATTGAAATCACTTCCAATAATCAATCGGAACTCTGACAGATCAAGCATTAGTTTTGTCAATAACTGAAAAAAAACATTTATCAAAAGATTTTGGTGCATAAACCGAAACAAAAGCAATTTTATTAACTCGAAACAACTGTCTTTACGTATGTTATTCTGCCCTCCATGTCACTTCCCGAATCCAGACGAGTAAATCGCAGGTTGCGCCGCCCCACAATCAGAACCCCCTTATTTTTTTTTTATCAGAGGATGAAGAAGCTATAACATGATTATATCTATTTGCGAGTCTAGGAATGTCTTTCTGCATGAGATGCGATTCTTGAAACATGGCAATATCAACTCTTTTCCTATGCAGTAGGTCAAGACAGCTTGTTCGTTTATGAGGTGTGTTCAGACTCCGCACATTCCAGGATAACAATGACAAACTACTCATGGGTATTGAAAATAAACTTACAGATCAGTAACCAGCAATCAAAACATCCTATGAGTAATCTAAAGGAAAAGAAGAAGCAATAACAAAGGGAGCTTAAGCAGTATACAATCCCACAAGGTCCTCCCCCACCCCCCCACCCCCACACCCACCCCAGCAAGAATGAAAATAACAAACCATAGTGCCATAAATACCTATATACATATTGAAATGAATCAGACAATCTTCAACATTTCCCTACCGCATGGAATATTTTGGATAAAGCAGTTTCTTAACGTAAGTTTGGTTTCAAAGGAAGAAAGAAAGCCAGCTGTGAAGATTTCACCTGGTTGGCAGGTTGCAGAGTAGCAGGCATTTCATTGATGTTTCCTGGGACTGGTGGAGATGTAGAGACCAAGATGGCCATGGAGTCCTTCCTTCCTTTTTCTTCTATTTGGTTTATGGCCACCACGTTTCTGTTGAAACGTATTGTCGCTACCTACTGTTCATGTTAGTCAATTAATACTGCTGTGACCACTTATTTAAAAATATCTATATGTTACATAGTTTAAAATCTTCCGGTTTTCCTAATATATTTTCCAATACTCCCAATAATACCTTTATCTATTTTACGTCCATCACCTATACCATCTTTAAAAAAATTGGAAATATTGAAAGCCCTAAATTCCTTCCTCATATCTTCTCTCACCTCCCTGTATCTAACACATTCAACCATCATATGCTCCACTGTTTCCTTTACACTACATTCCATACATAACCCATTCTCATGGTCTCCAATCCTATATAAGTGTTCTTTAAGTGTTGAATGTCCTATAAGAAGCCTTATTAATGCTACCGCTTCATTTCTATTCCACCCATACCACCATTTATTTGGTATGAATACAATCAATATCACACATTTATATACTTGGGTGACTCGATTTCATGTGATTACATTAACAGCTTAGATAAATTCTTGCTGTGATTTATGGTCTTTGTTTAATTATGCGGATAAATAAGTGTTGTATACCACACAAAACTATTAGCCTAATTAAAATGTATTATCTTCATGTTTTACATATATTATTATATATGTAAAACATGAAGATAATACATTTTAATATATATATGTTTTTTAATTGTTATTATTATTATTATTTATTTTTTTGCAGATCAACTGCAAATGCATAATCAATAAATCTTTTGAACTATACTGAACTGCAATGAATTTGTTTGTGAGCGCACCCTTCACTTCAGGATTGGAAAGAGTCTTGATCCTCTGCTGCGTACTAAACCTGAGGATCAGATGATCCTTAAATCGTTTGTTCGTTGCAATTGGAACTAACTTAATCCGCAGCTGGGGATGATCCTCAACAAGTACCGTAACAGCTAGTCCAAAATTTAATACGCTTGATGCGTACTAATTCTGAATGTTCCTTGCAATTGATCCATCATGTGTACCTGTTTTGTGTGCTGTTGTGTTTGAGTGAATTTGTGTTTCGACCTCTCTCCCCCTCTAATCTCCAGAAGCCTGGGTGATGAGTGGACTGAGTTAATGTCTCTAGAGCTGAGAACCTGGCCACGCAGTGAATTTGCAACAATTTGCGTGTCGTTTCTGGTCAATGAGGAGAGATAACAAAATACAAAATAATAAAAAAAAAATGTTTACTGTCTTGCGTTTCGTGATTTAAAGTTCCACATTAAAACATTGGGCTGATGGTCTACCTTTACCTGTTGTTGAATTGGGGAAAGAGTAGACTGGTAGAGGACGCAGCACAATGAATAATTCCCACAGTCTATTTAGATCCCAGAACATGCCAGTGTTTTAAATAGAACATAAAGCTTTTGTAATGGAAAGTACAGATTTTGAAATAAAATACTATGTGTCGGTTGGATGCACAAGGACTGGATTATGAAACACTGGGGACTGCATCTAAAGAATTACTTCTCTGTGATGAAACTTGGTTACAATATTTTTATTAAGAGTATCACAATATGGGGGTGTATGGATTGTCCGTCTTCACCTACTCTCATTAAGACCACAAATAGACGTGTTTAAACTGCATCTAGAGAATACTTACACTGTCAAAAATGAAGAATTTAACATAACATAAAACATAAGAAGAACAAAGAAAGTTTACAAACAAGAGGAGGCCATTCATCCCATCCTGATCGTTTGGTTGTTAGTAGCTTATTGATCCCAAAATCTCATCAAGCAGCTTCTTGAAGGATCCCAGGGTGTCAGCTTCAACAACAACAAGTTGTCTGTGTCCTCCTTTGTAAAAACCTGTGAAAAGTAATCATTTAATATATTTGCTACTTTTTTTTCTTAGTCTATGATTTTGCCATTTGTGTCTCTTAGACATTTAACCTCTTCTTTGAATGTTCTCTTGCTGTTATAATATTGGAAAAACATTTTGGAATTGGTTTTAGCCCCCTAAGCAATATTGATTTCTATCTCTCTCTTGGCCTTTCTAACTTCCTTTTTGACTTGTGTTTGCAGTTCCAAGTACTCTTTCTGTGTACTTTGTTTTTGGTCCCTTTTAAATCTATTAAACCATTATTGCCATTTTGTTTTAGATTTAGATTTGTCTAGTTTTGGGATGTAATTGTTTTGCGCCTCTAGTACTACATTTTTAAAAAAACAGCCATCCTTTTTCTGTGGATGTTTTCTCTATTTTACTCCAATCTACTTCTGTTAGTCTCTGTTTCATACCTTCATAGTTTGCTTTTCTAAAATTGTAAACCTTAGCTTTAGTCATTACTTTTAGGGTTTTAAAAAATACTTCAAATGAGAACATGTTGTGGTCTGAGTTTGCCAACGGTTCTCTGACCTCTGTTTTAGTTATTCTGTCTTCGTTATTTGAACAGAATAAATCAAGGCGGTGCCTTGACAAATTGCATTAGGAAGCAGTCATTTGTCATTTCCACCATTTCAATTTCGTCCGTTGTGCTCCCCACCGGGTTCTTCCATTTTATATGGGAGAAGGTGAAATCCTCCATTTGGCGATAGATAATAAATATGTTCTGATGATTATTTTCTAACACAAATGAAACTACATAGTGATTATAATTAAAACACGCTGAAGTATTGAAAAGCTAAACACTTTGTGTGAATAGGTGAAGAAAAATGAATCAGGTGTATTATATATAAACCTGTGTCCGTGTTTAACATATATACACCTGTGTTTTATCAAGTTTACAAATCTAGCCACTTTTACTTTTAGTGCTCTATAACAGAATATAAGGCTTTCTAGCTGTAAATATATTCTCAAAAAGGAAGGAAATTCATTGCAACAAAACTTCTTTAATGCATCAGTTAGGGTTGATATTAAAAGGACAGAAGTAGGGAACTGTGATGTTGTTATGGTTTTTAACCCTCACCCTGCATTCCCTCCCACCCCCTTACAAGCAGTCGAAGGGGCAAGGCATCTACGCACCAGTTGCAGAGTCACTTACAATTACGTCTCACCTGAAAGACGGAGCACAAGGAGGTTAAGTGACTTGCTCAGGGTCACACAATGAGTCAGTGGCTGAGGTGGGATTTGAACCGGGGACCTCCTGGTTACAAGCCCTTTTCTTTAACCACTGGACCACACAGCCTCCTATAAAATTAGTTGGAAATATACATGTGAACTGTAAGATCGATTCTTTTAATAAAGATGGTTTGTTAAACTATTAGTTTTCCTCATATTACTTAGTGACTTTAGTTAACTAAATGTTTGTATTTAACTTTTTTTTTCTTTTTTAATGATCTTATATTAAGTGTAGGGTGACAATACTTTGGTCTGTGACTGGCCATTAAAGTGACTGCAGAAAAGCTGCAAGTGCTCTCCTCTAGTGGCTGTAGGTAGATACTTCAAATTCATTTTACCTGGTCTGGTTCAGCAGTCTCTGATGGCAGGAAGGACTTTTCTTACCAGGCATGATATATATCCTGTACAGGAAAAGAAGGAGTTAAACTCTGGAACCCTGGTCAATAAGGTCGTTTTAGTAAATTTAAATAACAATATACTGTATCCTATATGATTGATATATATATTATATATTTATTTATATATAATATTTATTCTTACCACTCATGGCCTTCCACAGGCAGGTGTTTCCTGGAAATGATATTTTGACACATTATATAAAGAAATAAATAAAGGAAAGAGCAAACACAATTACAAATCTAAGACTAAAATAAACATTAGAGTTGAACCTGATACATATTGAAATGATTACAAATAAATAACCAAGTTGTTATCCTTACTGCAGTGGCAAAAAGCACTGAAAGAGGAAGACATAAAAGAGAGAGAGAGAGAGAGAGAGAGAGAGAGAGAGAGAGAGAGAGAGAGAGAGAGAGAGAGAGAGACAGACTATGGCAACACTTCCTCAGCAATCTTCAAGCAGCTTGGTCTCCCACTGAAGAAGCCCAGTCTTGAACAGATAATGTACTCTGAGCGAGAAAATAAAAAATGTATTCAAACAGAGCGAGTGTGGGATCTCAAACACAATGTTACATAACAACTGAAAACAAATATAGCAGATTGGCAGTGCAATGGCAGGTGAATCAGTCCCATGTTGAACACTCTATTGACAGTGCAATGGCAGGTGAATCAGTCCCATATTTAACACTCTATTGACAGTGCTATGGCAGGTGAATCAGTCCCATGTTGAACACTCTATTGACAGTGCAATGGTAGATGAATCAGTCCCATGGTATACACACTACTGACAGTGCTATGGCAGATGAATCAGTTTCTTGGTGAAGACACTATTGACAGCGCTATGGTGGGTGAGTGTAATAATTTAGTGTATATTACAAAGATCGGTATAAAACGTTTACCTGGGAACATGTTCTCTATTTTCTCAGACCACAATAACCCTGTTAACAGAAAACATTAGACATTAGTAAACTATCATTTAATGATGTGCCCATCAGCATTCCTCTGGTTCCTAGTAGCTGACTGATCTCAAAACATTGTTAAGTTGGGTCTCAAAGGATCCTAGCGATTCAGCATCAACATGACCAGGTAACTCATTCCATCCCCTCTCTGTGAACATGTGTCTCGTCTCCAAACCCCAAAACTCGATCTACATCCAGTTCAGAGATGTGCATGGCCAGGGGCGGGTGCAAATCATTGTACCATTACATTGCGTCAGTCAGTTCACTTGAGAAAGACAAACACAAAGGTGTGCAGCAAGTCGAAGGAGAGAAAAGTACAAATGACTTTCTGAGATTGTTCTCTTAATCAGCCTGCCGTCGCATTTCCGTTGTATTCACTAAAGTGGTTGTCCAGAATTCTTCTCAGTCATAGCTAGAGTACACAGTGTTTGCTGCAATAGTCAAGAACCCCCACCCCCACATTATACTTTATTACAACTTATTAAAATACACTGAATTTCATATTCGTGTCAAAGAGCACTTACTTACCTCAAAGATTTTCAAGCAGTAAAAACGTATTAATATAAAATAAAATGAACAGGTGGGGTGATTGGACCCAGCAGTGACTAATGAAGTACATTTTCAGGTATAAAACCTGTGCTATCCTGCGTGTGGTCCTGTGTTTGTAATGACTTCCCCACCTGTTATAAGAGTGTTGTGGTAGCTGTTCTTTCATCCTGGACTCTCTGAGAGATGCAGACAGCAGCCAGCCACTGCTTTCTTACCTTGTTTTTCCTGTTTTGTATTTAGTTTTAGTATCTTTTTGTAGTTTGTGATTTTGAACTATAAGAAGATTGTGCAGTGTATCTGTTTCAGAGAACACATGCTTTTAGCAGATAGTTTTTATTTATTGTTGGAGTACTTTTGTTTCCTATCCCTTTTTAAATTCGTAGCGAACGTCATATATATATATAAATAAGAGTTGGAATGTAATTTGGACAATTACATAAAGTTACTTTACATTCTGCTAATATTTATTGGTTAAGCCTAGCCATTGTTTTCTGCAGATCTGCAATTGCATACTAACCTATTCTGTTACAAGCCAGGTTGCTGCTGCTGGGGGTTGATTTGACTTTGTCTCATTTTTTTTTTTTCCCCTTAGTAGACACCCTTATCCAGCGTGATTTACAATTGTTACAAGATATCATATTATTTATACATACAATTATCCATTTATACAGTTGGGTTTTTACTGGAGTAATCTATGTAAAGTACCTTGCTCAAGGATACAGCAGCAGTGTCCCCAACCTGGGATTGAACCCACAACCCTCCAGGCAAGAGTCCAGAGCCCTAACCACTACTCCACACTGCTTCATGCCTCATAACGGCCCGAGGCATCCGTATATTTGACGTATATGGACACCAAATATCAGAATTACAAGAGCCAATCAAATCACGTGAAAGTCACCAAAAGGTTTTTACATTCAGCCCCAAACAGGGTGAAACATTTATAAATATATATTATTAAGAATCGACCCACCTCCCTTCCAGCTCATGCTTTATACACTTAGAAAAATGCAATAATATTGAAGAAAAAAAAAAAAAAACACAACACAATTATAACCTACAATAGCACCTCCTAATAGCGCATTATCTACATTTGACTCCAGACAGTCACTGAGGGTGAGGTCAGTTGCAGGTGAAAAACAACACAGCATTTTCTAAGGTGGCTTGGTTGAACAGTGGAAAAAAGGTAATTATTTCCAAAGGGATCCTATGGTCCTGGTTTCTACACTGCATTAAAAGTATTGGTTTGGCTTAACTATGTCAACTCCTTTCAAGATTTAAAAAAATTCAATCATGCACCCCTAATTCTTCTTTGTTTAAGGCTAAATAGATTTTGTTTTTTCAGTCCATCTTGGTATCTCCGTCCTTTAAGCCCTGGAATCAGTCTGGTTGTTCTTTGCTGGACTCTCTCCAGGGCCACAATGTCGCTTTGGTGCTGTGGTGACTAGTATTGGACATAGTACTGAACGTTCATCAGAGGTGCAGCAGCTCCTCTTTACTTTGCTGAAAACCTTAATCAAGATGCGAAGGCTGATCAGTCTCCTTTACAAAATATAAAGAAATAAGCATGGGAGCTTACCAAACTTCTCCAAATCTCTGTCATCGATTTCTTCAATGCAATCCACCACTCCATCCATCACCGTGTTCACCCAACAACCCACAGACTCTAAATAACAGCACACAGAGAGGTGAGTGTTGTTCACATCTGTCGGTCCACCTGTCTGCCTGTCTGCCTGCCTGTCTCTGTCTAGATGATTTCAAAGCGTTTGAGAAGTCTTTTCTTTTAATAAATATTTATATTGTCACATAAAGATCCTGATTTTTTCTTCTCAATCTCTTGTCAGTTTTTTTTTAACAATTCCCTTCCTCTTCTGATTGAGTGTTTAGGAGTCATGGTATACAGTACCTTTCATATGGAATACATGTTGGTAGGCCACTTTGGTTTTATTGAACACTCCTCTCATCAGACAACCTGCTGAAGGAACAGACAGAAAGACAGTCAGACAGACAGACAGGGAAGCAGTCAGACAGACAGGTTACCTTAATATTATATCAAATGATATTTAGTTTTTGTGACATTTCACTATTATCCCAGTCATTAGATGCATAATTGTTAGAATGGCCTCTCTGTTTGTTTCAGGTGTGAAATGTCTTTAATCAAAGCGGAAATGATGCTGATTGCCTTGTGGTGCAGATAATGACCCGGTCAAGTGAATAGGATATTGCCAGTGATGTCTGACTTAACATAGTTGACATGGACATGTAAGGAAACTAACTTCTGTATGTGTTTGTGTCAAAGAGCACATACAAGAAGGATTTAAGAATCATTTAACAAGTTTACTTTATTGATTCCAATAATGAAAAAGTCTTCATTGTTACTGTTATACTCAGTAATGAGGCCACTGGATATTAAGCAATAAAGCATTACCTAGTCTCTAGGAGAGCATCCAGGTCACCTTAATATATGATATTGCCACTGATACCTGATTTATGGGACACCCTGTATATTAACACAATTGTCATGGACTTTAATGTTCTATCCATTTACTGTTAATAACTCATTGGCTGTTCTGTTGAACATGTGAAGTGTTGTTTTCTGAATGAGGTTTTAAATCACTTGCATGTATGAATGTGTGTATTGGTAAAGAGGAACATGCTCACTGAAATTCTTTCCATATATCTCATCATTAGTTATCCAGCACTCCATGTACTGATCCATGGCATATCCTGCAGGGGAGAGAGAGACAGCATCTACTGAGCATGTAGGAAAGAGGAGCTGCTCTGTCTCCACAGCGTTTATATAGAGAGCACCAATAACCTGGAATACCACTTGTAAAAGTTTCCCGTGGTAAAAGCAAGTGTAATAAAGCATGTTGAGAGCATGATAAAGCATAGGGAAGCACTGTAAAGCACATTGAGGTCTGGTAAAGCATAGGGAAGCATTGTAAAGCACAGAGAGGTCTGGTAAAGCATAGGGAAGCACTGTAAAGCACATTGAGGTCTGGTAAAGCATAGGGAAAGCATTGTAAAGCACAGAGAGGTATGGTAAAGCATAGGGAAGCACTGTAAAGCACAGAGAGGGAAGCATTGTAAAGCACAGAGAGGTCTGGTAAAGCATAGGGAAGCATTGTAAAGCACAGAGAGGTGTGGTAAGCATAGGGAAGCATTGTAAAGCACAGAGAGGTATGGTAAAGCATAGGGAAGCATTGTAAAGCACAGAGAGGTATGGTAAAGCATAGGGAAGCATTGTAAAGCACAGAGAGGTATGGTAAAGTATAGGGAAGCATTGTAAAGCACAGAGAGGTATGGTAAAGCATAGGGAAGCACTGTAAAGCACAGAGAGGTATGGTAAAGCATAGGGAAGCATTGTAAAGCACAGAGAGGTATGGTAAAGCATAGGGAAGCATTGTAAATCACAGAGAGGCATGGTAAAGCACAGAGAGACATGGTAAAAACAGTGAAGCACTGTGAAGCACAGAGAGGTATAGTAAAGAACAGGGAAGCACTGTAAAGCACAGAGAGGCATGGTAAAGCATAGGGAAGCATTGTAAAGCACAGAGAGGTATGGTAAAGCATACGGAAGCATTGTAAATCACAGAGAGGTATGGTAAAGCATAGGGAAGCATTGTAAAGCACAGAGAGGTCTTGTAAAGCATAGGGAAGCATTGTAAAGCAGAGAGAGGTGTGGTAAAGCATAGGGAAGCATTGTAAAGCATAGAGAGGTGTGGTAAAGCATAGGGAAGCATTGTAAAGCACAGAGAGTTATGGTAAAGCATAGGGAAGCATTGTAAAGCACAGAGAGGTATGGTAAAGCATAGGGTAGCATTGTAAAGCACAGAGAGGTATGGTTAAGCATAGGGAAGCATTGTAAAGCACAGAGAGGCATGGTAAAGCATATGGAAGCATTGTAAAGCACAGAGAGGTATAGTAAAGAACAGGGAAGGATTGTAAATCACAGAGAGGTAAAGTAAAGCATATTAATAAAACACACACCAATCCAGGGTAAACTATGTTGAAGGCATAATATAACCATGGGAAAAGCAGGGTAAAACTTCAAATATACCTTGCACAAATGCCTTGAAAATCCATAAAGGAAAGTACTGCTCAGCACTAAAAACTCAGCTACATTTTGTATTATTATTTTTACCTTCCTCCTGTGTTCATTTTGTTGGAATAACCAGCAGCCCCTCATCCTGTGATCTCAGAGTGCGATTTGGATGATACGGGGTCAGTAACTCCTGCAAATAACTAAGTGCTAATCAATGTAGGGCTTTATAGGTTCTTAAATCTATTCTATATTGCACAGGGTGCCAGTGTAAGGAGGCTAAAACAGGGGTAATATGTTAACTTGTCCTTGTTTCAGTCTGAATTCTAGCGGTGGTATTCTGAACAGGTTGTAAGCGGGACACCACACCTTTTGGGATACCACAGAGAAGTGCATTACAGTAATCAATTCTAGTTGAATTGCTTTCCTATCTCATCGTTTATGGCTAGGATAGGATTGTTCCTAACTTAGCGTTACAATAAACCCTCCATTATTCAAACCCCTCCAGGATCCAAACAGCCGCTGTGCTGCCCTACTGACCAGCCCTCAAGCTCTGCTATTTACACAACAATGCAGTACGGAGTGTTATGCATTTACACAGAAAAGGGGTTGATTTATACAAGGTTTTATAAGGTAAGGTTTCTTGATTGAGAAAGTCCTGTTCCCCACCCAACAACCAGTGGTAAAAATAATGTACAGACATGACTATTTACCCAGTATCAAATTGAACATCCTGGAATTCTCGTTCTGAACTGAAGAGAAATGGAAAAAAGATTAAAAAAACTCATCCAGGGACCATATTACAGAGCAATACTATAACTTGCTTTCTTATCTCATTGTTTATGGCTAGGATAGGATTGTTCCTAACTTGGAGTTACAGAAGCATTTGCTAAGTCAGCAGTGTCTATAATGTCCTCATTCTATTGTAACATTAGTTAGGAAATCCTATGTAACACAAGTCATATCTGTAAACGACTAATCGAGTCTGAATAAAGGTTCGAATTGTCAGAAACACCTCAGAATGTACATGTTTCTGGGAAGAGAATGGGTTTTTTGTCGCTGGTGTGTAGGAATATAAAATTGTATTTGGAAAGCAAATAGTTGTAACAAATTTTAATTAGGAATGCAATTTATAATGCTGTTAACTTATTGGAGAGCTGCAGGTAAAACATCACAGTCACACAACATAAGATCACAGGCTACAGTAAAGCTACTGTGATGTTAGGAGTGTATGTGTGCAATATTCAGCGTTTCTGGTCCCCGCTCCACACCACCTGAATTTTCTTCTCTCCTTTAAAAATGTAATTGATCTCTGCTAAAACATTTCTGTATCTCAATTCCAACTGAACAGGTTAATAGTAAAATGATTCGAATTTAAAGGGTTTTGCTGTGAAACAACTAAATGAGATTTGAAACTGTCCACCTCTTACTTTTTCATTTATAAGCAGATTTTACTCTATTTACAATTGTATACAATAACTATGTGTAATTGTGATAATTCAAATTATTATAGATTAATCACCTAATTAAATAGCGACTTTCTAATGTGAGGTAGGGCTAGCTAGGTCTAGACGTAAACAAGCAGCTTACTGTGTTATTCAAGTTTTTTTTTTTATCTGAAAAATAACTGTTTGGATATTTCAGAACTCTTTTTCTTATTACATTTCTTTTTTCTCTCTAGATCAAAAAGCACGTAAAGCCGCCTTGCAAACTAATGATTTTCTATCAGATGCATAGGAAAGATTTGACCAAGTACTATATGTTAGGGGAAAAACAAACATAGGATGTTAACAAGTTAGGAATGTTCTGTAATATGCCATTTACTTTACTTAAATTAAGATAGGACAAAAAGTTCGGAGATCATTTTCTGTAATACAGCTCTGCAGTTAGGACGTCCTGTCTCTGAGATGAGATTAGAATGTCACTTAGGATGTTTTTATTAATATTGACCCTGAAGTTCAAAACACTAAATTCAAAGGGAAAACTATGGAAATAAAATTGTTTTTAATTGTATAGTGTTACTAAAACTAGAAGAAACTGAGTCAAGGACAAGCGTTGGGCTTCATCAATCTTATTGACACTAAAAGAGACGTATTCAAGCAGACACACATTTTGGCTCTTGTGTGCTTTCAGCAGTGTACAATAAAGAAGACAGTAACTAGCAGAAACGTCAGTACTTGAAGTGGATTCTTATACAATATTTGGGTTTGTTTATTATATAATACTTGGCTTAGTTTCATAGATTACTTGACTTTTTAAAACCAATCAAGTTGAAATTTTGCAACAAAGTGAGCTCTTTATATTCTCCAATTGAAACATCCTTGTAAATCACAAGACTGAAAATTATGGAAAATGCTAGTTACGTAGATAGGGGGTGATTTCTGGAATCATCTCTTCAATGCAGACCATGCCGATGGATTTACACTTCTTCACGATGCAGCCTGGGAATAACAAACTCACATTTTTAGGACAGGTTTCATCTCAAGCACTGCTTTCCTGCGTTTCAATGTTTTATTATACCTGCAGTTCTTCCTATTCATTTCTAATTGTAGTACAAGTTACCATCAGCCATCGCCTGAAGGACTATGCCATGGGATGGCTGAACCCGGATGCGATCACCAAAGCCAGGCTGGTGGAGGTGATTGTTGCCAAGCGATTCCTGAAATGCTTGGCTTCGGGGGCAAGCCTGTGTGTGCAAGGATAGGCAACAGCCACATTGGATCAGGCGGTACAGCTGGCGGAATGGTACCAGGCAGCGGAACCAGCTCCCGCTAAGCCACCTGGAAAAGCCAGTACTCCAGCATCACCCCCACGACTGGCCCAAGGGATGGCAAAGGGTCGGTGGGAGGGGTAGTCAGATATTTGGATGAGGTGTGGTGGCAGGAGCTTCCGGTCCGAGAACCGCAGCAGGGTGTGGTCACCCACGGGCTGCTGCAATGTCGGACCAGGGTCTCGCGTGACCACCCATCGAGCCCCTTTGGTGGCCGGGAGATGGGCCACAATGCTCAGGATTGCCCCACTATGGAATGTGACCTCATCCGCCAGGTAAGAGTGTTTAATTACGTCAGTCACTCCAGCAGACTGGTTTTGTCATTCCTGTGACACTGGCTGGTACACAAACTCAAGCTCTCTTGGATTCAAGGTGTGGCCAGTCCTTAATAGAAGAAGGGCGAATCTCACCGGGGCATAAACAAATAACAGGACAGGTTCAAATTAAATGCTTTCACAGGGATTTGGGCACTTATCCAAAGATTGCTGTAAATAAAAAATAAGCCAGCAGGTGATGCAAGTACAAGTGTGTTTGTGTCCTCGCTTGCCAGCGCCTGTCATTCTGGGACTGCGAGCAGTTCAAAGATTGGTTGGCTGCTGTTGCCCCGTCCTTCCTATTGGCTAAGAAAGAGGAAGTAACTGGAGAGATCTTCCCTTCCATGACCCAGCATGGTTTTGCCATAGATTTAAACCCTGAAAACTAAATGGGCAAAGCTGGCAATGGAGGAGTCAGAGAAGTTTCAGGTGGGGCGATCGGTGAAGGTTCCAGGTGGCAGGCCATGAGCCAGCACAGGGGTCTGGTGCGGCTGCCTCCGCTCAGGACCGACCTGATCCCGAGGTGGAAGCCATGGGCGCTGATTTTTAGCTCACTCCCATGACTTCTGACTCGAGCAAGGGTGTCACGACGCTGGGCTGGCTCTTTGACCAAGCCCCTGTGATCAATTGTTGGGTGGTTGAGCCCCAACAGCGCCACACATCGCCCTCACTTTGAAATTAATCGGGATTTGTATTGTATGGAAAAATTACCCCAGACGGGGGAACTGCGTCACCAGTTATTGATTCCTCCTTTTTAAGGAGGATTTATTGCAGTTGGCTCGCGCTGTTCCTCTGTCTGTTCATTTGGGAAGGGACAAGACCAAAGTGAGGCTTGTGCCATGGTTCTATTAGCTGGGGATGGGTGGTGATTTTATAGTTATGCTAGAGCATTCTACATTCCTGTTTATTCTGTTATAAAAGTAAAAAAATATTATTGGATCTTTGTAAGTCTGAGTAAAAAGGGAGCTGGGTTGGGGTCACGCTGACCAAAAAACACCTGTGAAATGAGCTAAGTTTGTCTTTGTCTGAGCTACTGGTGCCAAAGTTTATAACCTTCAGGAGAAAAGCAGAAATGAGAATCTCATTTAATAAACTCAAATGTTCACAATCAAGTTTCTTATTTATCTTGATCTGAAAGTAGTCTTTAGGCTAAACACATGTATTGTAGAATAATTCAAACAGACTATAAATGTAAATGTTTTACTTTAACAGAAGAACTGTTAAGTTTGAAAATAAGAGAATATTGTGTTGAAATTAACTTAAAGTAAAAACTTCAGTCAAAGCATAATAGTACCAGTCTGTGCCAAG
Source organism: Huso huso (assembly GCA_036884735.1). NCBI lineage: Eukaryota > Metazoa > Chordata > Actinopteri > Acipenseriformes > Acipenseridae > Huso > Huso huso. The sequence continues at coordinate 252,526 of JAHFZB010000065.1, forward strand.
CATATAGTAGGATCTACCAAAGAGAATGAATTTTTTTCTCTCGGAAGGCATGCGGGTGTACGATTTTTTTAATGGACCGGTGGTGAGATTCTAAGGGGGAGGATGTGTAATAGGGGAGACCTGTGCAGGCTATCAAGTGCATACATGATCCTGCAGGCGGAGGTCGGGAGCCCCATGGGATCCGCCTGACAATCATGGCAATAACACAGAAAGGTTGGGTGAGGGTGTGTCGCATCTCCCTCTCTCTGAGTGGTCGGGAGGCAGGTCTTGGGGAGTCAATCGACCAATAAAAATGATGCTTTGCTGTTCCTTCGCTCATGCTCTTCTAGGAGAAACGACAGCAGGATCTCTGTTCGCAAACCTGGATTAAAAACATAACAGAACGGCAGTGTGTCTGGAGTGAGAGAAAGGGGCAAGCAAGTCTGGCTGAGGAAGACAGCCAATACAAAGAATTAGTGCTTTATCACGTACCCCTAGTTAGACGTTATTAGCTGAACTGGGGAATCCTGGGCAACCCCGTGAGTGATAGTGAGGGAATAGCAAAGCATAACTGAAGCCCGAGTCGCCCCGGACAGCTGCAAGTAGCAGCACCTTTTGTAATACAGACATGGTCCCTGGCAGATTCATCTTTTTGCAGAGATTCAAACCCGGCTCCTGCCTACCTTTCAGTTTTGCTTGGTCATGATCTCTGTGGTGTTTCACACAACTCTCAATTTGCTTGCTGCATCTCTTCTGTAAACAGGCTGGAGAAGAAAACATACTTTTAAACTCATCCAGTTAATGCCAAAATAACATTGAATTGTTTAAGACCCTGCCCAGGACTGGAGGGAGCACTCTTTTCTGAGGGGAGTGAGAGGGGGAACAGTTCAGTCTCCAGACCTCAAGCTTGCCCTGGGCTAGAGGGAGCACCTTCCCAGAAAATCTGATTCTTTACCTGCTGTATGTCTGTTAAGGCCCTTGAACATAATCTCTCCGTTCTCTGAAGAACTGACATCTGAAAATAAGAGAAAGCACAAGGTTCAATGCGGGTGTATGAGAAAGACGTTCACACACTTCAGCAGAGAAAAGAGAAAATGGCAGCTCAGGTTGTGCTGTCTGCTAATTAAGGGGATGGCTGTGTAACATACATTTTACTTATTTAAAGAGGAAAAAAGAATAAGATAACACAAAAGGTAAATGTTCCTTTAAGAGAATCCATTGGTTTCTAGTACTTTTCCACATTCTCCTCTTGTCTGACAGCAGGTATGGTGTTTGGAGGAAGAACTTGTTTTTTCCAGTTTTCACCTTGTTAAAATGCCATCAGTCAGCTGTGTATAGAGGCTAGCTTTCAAACAAACACAGAGTGGGGTTTCTGGACTCTCTGTTCCTTTCTTAAAATGTAAAAGTACAATTACAAGCCTGTTATGTAAAAACTAAAACTTAACTATTTAGCTAAATAGTTTGCTGAGCCTATTTTTTTGGTTGTTCAATCGGGATGTTCTTTGGAAGGGGCTAAATGCGACTATTTGCTAATTAACGTTCCTTGCATATACAGGTATGGTATATATGATGTGTTCCTTCTTTGTGTAAACTGTTTGCTGTTATTCAGTTATATAAGGAAGAAGTCAACGTTAATTTGTTCTCTTTTGAGCTGTCTGCTGGTGGAGGGATTTAAGTCTTTGCAATATATTGGTGTTAAGACCTGTGTTTGTCTGGTACAATACACCTGCTTGTTTGTTTAGTGAACATTCTGTGTCCTGAACTTGTTTCTTTGGATTTTGCTGATGACTATGCTATTGTTGATTCCCTGATTGTTACAGCTGCTCTAATTGCTTCTCTGCACTCACCTCTACTTAGCACAATGAGGAGGGCTGCATACACTGTTGCTCTCAGCACAATCATGCTTTCACTCTCTATAGTGGAGAAAAAAATATATAATTAATGCTTTGTTAAATCTAGTGTTTTTGTGTAAAAGTGCCAAATTACCCCCCCCCTCCCCCCCGATATTCCCCCAATTTAGAATTTCTTGTTGTTTTTTGCAATCACCGCAGCAATTCCCCACACAGCTCAGGCAAATCGAAGGTTCAGTGGAGTCCGTTGACCCCACAGCCAAACCAGTTTCCTCTTCTACACCCAGGAACTCGAGAGCAGAGGTCAGCAAGCTACCAGCCTCTGGAGGCCAATGCAACATTTCCTCTGGAATCCCGAGCAAAGACTGGCAACTTCACACAGCCAGGAACCTACACTGACTTCATGACCCTCTGCACACCAAGCATTTGCACTTTTTAAAGGGAGACACTTAGGAACAGCGTTCCCTCTAAACTTTTTAGTTACAGAGAAACTTGCTGTTTTGACTGAGAAAGGGTAAATCATCAGTGAGAAACTTTCGGCAACGCATCAACTGTTTAATTTATTATTTTTATGGCATTACACAATTTTTAAACAATGTTCGAAAACAGCCAATAAAATTACCTGAAGGAGAGTTTACCAATGGAATGACTAGGAGAGTTGTCCAATTGAATGACAATAATCTGAGAGATACACCTATTCTCAAATGTTATAAAAAATGCTTGCAAATCAGTCTCTCAATGGAAAAACAATCTCTCTCTCTCAAGAAATATCTCAACACAACTTCTCTGAGCTCTCTTTCAAAGGAAATATCTCTCCAAGTTAGGGATGTCACGATATACCGGGTTTACGGTAAACCACGGTATAAACTGCCACGGTTTTGAAACTGCAACCATTTTTCTATATCATGATGCCACAAGGCTGGTTGAGTGGTGATGTCAGACCCAGGAAAGGAAACACACACAGGACGATGAAATTAAAAGATAAAGGCGCTTGCTTCAGCTGGTTTATTAGAAATAAAAGGTTTGAACAAAACACAACACAGGACACGGCACTTGACGCCAAAATAAACAGACACATAACTAAAACGAACAGACACTAACACACAGGGACGAACACTAAACAAACAAGTACCGTGCTGGTCCTCCAGCATGACGTAACAATTGGTTCTTTACTTTTTTTAATTTACTCTTATCACTCTCTCCTGTTCTTTCACCCTGAACACACAACCCTGAGTGAGTAAAACGTGCATCTATATATACTGTTGTGCTGGGATTCAATTACTAATTAATTATTTACTTGAATCCCAGCACGTGAACTAATTCTGTGCAACCCCGTGCTCACATATAATTACATACTTTAAATGCACGTGAAGTGAAGTGCAATCCCCGTGCCTAAATACAATTATACATTTTAAACACTTGTGCTCATTACTCACATTATATCCCGCTACTAACTAACCACAATACACCAACATTTACACACTACATACAACATTTAACACAACAATGCACACAGGGGCGGGGCACATTGCCACACATGATTACCGAGTTCATGGTATCGGCGCGTATTTCTATTCAACGTTTGTCCAGCGGTGAGCTGCACCGGCATTTTGGAGTTTTGTTTGTTTGTTTCCCGATAATTTTAGTTTATGAAGACAGTGATGCAGCAACTGTTTCAGCCAATTGCCGTGCGGGTGTTGGCATTTAGCATTTCAACCAATTGGCATACATCTCTAACTTATAGAACTCCACATTTAAAACAATCTAGAATAAAAATATGTTCTTATGTTGTCGTAGCAGTAGTAGCGGAGAGACTCGGGGCTCCGGCAGCATGTGCATAAACTCTAGGATTACAGTATAGCGTAAACTCCAAGAAAGTAGTTTCAACACTAATTTGAAGAAGGTATAGAAATGCGTGTTTTTATTTATTTCACGCCTCTTAATGCAGTGGTTTCATTTGCATGGTAGTTTCTATACTGTCATTTATAAATTCAAGCTGCGTAATTTGTCCCAGTGCTAAACAAAACATTGCATGTTCAGTTTTGCCAAGATCGTACCGTATTGCCTCTGCATCATAAGGAAAATACAGCTGCATAAGTATTATACTTTTCTACCACAGAATATAGTCTTAAAAAATCATGTGAGATAATTGTGAATTTTCTTTTATGCAGATCTAGACAATGTCTGACTGCCTAATAAACATTGCTGATTTAAAATGTAAATCTTCATATCTGCAACATGTCCGCCATTCTGCTCCGTTTAACTCAGATACTGTAATAAAATAAGTATGCAGTCATGTTGCTGTTAACAGTACACTGACTAGCAAACTTCCTTCTTGTTAAAATAACTTGCTGTACATTAACATATTTGTAAATTTATTTACACTTTCAATATTCTATTATGTATGTGGGTGTATGCAAATTTATTAAAACAAACCGCTGCCTCTGTAATTTGATTTGTTGTACAATGTATAGCCCCTTTTTCATTTGCAAATGGAGATTTCAAAGCCAGGCCATTAGTGTGGTATAATTAAATTCAGACATTCTGCTGTAATATTTTGTTTTTCAAATTCATGGAAACTTTTTATTTTCTCAACAAGTTTTGTAGCAGAAATCTGACTAGAGCAATTTAACATTCCTATCAGGTCCATTGTCGGACCTGGTCCGACATCATTTTAAAAACGCAAAAAACGGGTTTCTATTCGTTTTTTCAGCGGAAAAAGCCGAGAAAACCATTCTATTGCCGAGTGGGAGCGACAGGAGCCGAGACAAACCGAAAAAAAAAAAAAAAAAAAGGCGTATCTCATGAATAAGCATACATGCCCCTGCCATTACAATAGGGGTGTGTATAAGGACACAAGCTATGTGATACCACACCAGCGCACAGAGGCTATCACGGACATTTGAAGAGCTTTTTTGAGATGTTATAGTAATAAAATAATGACTTGGATTGCATTATTGAGGAGTTTGGTGATAAAACGAGTGATCAGGAGATTATCGATCGGTATGTACCACTATTATTATTATTATTATTATTTATTTATTAGCATCTGTGAAAGCGATAGCAAACGAAAGGGTGGGGCAGGGCTGGAGATGCCTAGTGAGTGCTTTGTTGATATGCAGGGCCTTTTAAACCCGTTTGACTGTGAAAAAAAATACTTTTAAACAGCGCCTCTAAAATTAACTGCGCATGTGAAAGTAAATTGGACGTGACGCGCCTGACGCGCACTTAATAAGTGGACTGCAAAGGGTTAAGATTTGTTTTAACACTTTCAAGTATTTTTTTTTTTTGTTAAAAAATGACTTGACCACAGTGTATTTCTTTAAATAGCCATTTAAAAACAGATTACAAAAAAATCAGTCTGCTTTCAATTCACAAATGCCAGTTAATCTAGAAAATGTTTCTATGAATGGGAATGTTCAATGTAATGTTTATGGCAAATAAAGTAAAGAATATATGTATTCACGGATTATTTTTTTTAGTGGAAGGATACATAATACATTCCTAATTTTTTCCTTAAAAAAGCTAGTTTGTGTAATTATTAAAAAAAAAAATAGCCATTTTATAAGCGAAATAACCCACTCCATGGGGTAAGAATTGTCTTACACCCTGTTGTGGGTTATTTCTTACTCGTGTGCATGAGTGATTATGTCCTGCACATGAGATAGTAAGTCATGCGCATGACATAGTAGTCTCCCATTTGAATTTTTACACCATGTACCTTTACGGGTTCCCTACATTACTATGCCACACATACAACACATTTGTTTTCCAGCATATTAAACAAGCTTTTGTGTCCTTCATAAACAAAACCAAAATCCTCAAAAAAGAAAGAAAAAAGCTGATATGATTTTGACATTTATAAATATCTGTATACTTGCAAAAGCACACAATAAATAACTAGTCTCACTGCACATGTGTTAATATTCCAACTATTCTAATTAGCTTTTCCAATTCACATATAATTCTATGACAACATGAAAACAAGCATGGTTGTTCTGGTTTTAGACCTGACCTCATCTGCCCACTGGTGAATACTCATGTTGTCTGAAGTGGACCCACCTTCTGCATCAGTTAAGCAGTGTGTGCTGGAAAGCCTGGTCAGAACATGGGTGAAGTAAGAGCGCAGTGGCAATTTCTTGAAATTGTGTTTCAGTTGTGTTTTTCTTGTGCAGTGGTTTGCTGTCTCTAAAGTTTCAATTTGATTATTAGTTTCTGTTCTCACATCATGCTTCAGTCTTGTTTTCTTTTCAGGGTTGCCAGATATGTGGTAGAGATGAGAAGATATGTAATAAAAATAAATAGAAAAATAAACGCTTTTCCAAAAAAAATCATGTTTGGTCACTGCTATATTGTAATCATAGATGGCTAAAAAAAAAAAAAACAGCATTGAACTGAACTTGGGGGGATTTGGGGGCAAATGAAGCAAATTGGGTAGCACTTTTAACAAGCAAGCAGAATCACAACTTTTTTATTTTTTTTTTTTAAATAAAGCAAAATATGGAACACTGAAGAGAACTATCTATAATTTTACATTCTCAGGCCATGTCCCATTGCTTTTTGTTCCACTCTGTAAAGCAGTTCCTGTCTGGCACATGAACAATGGATAAAATCCTATCTCTCTTGCTCTCAAGCTCCCTTCCTATCTCAAGCCTGCAGCTTCTCTCTAGCGCCCTATCTCTCACTGAACTATGTATGTGGTTGTTGCTGGTATTGCTGGAAAGCTGAGATTCTAAGCTTTCCAACGATACTGCCCCTTTCCATCTTGCTGCTACAATGACAGAGCGATCGACTGAAAACTAAACCTAAACTGTGAAGTTCTGCAGAAGCACAAATACAAACAACAAGCTCAATTCCACTGATAATACAATGATAGGGATCCTTTCCTAAATACCTCCCAATGTAACCATTCCCTCCAATGAGGCAGGTGCCACCACATAAATAATATTGAAAAAACAAAAAATGCATATCATATTTTCAAGCAGAAAATATTTTGAGCACATAAGATTTTATTTTAAAATCAGAAAAAAATTTGGAGAGCACGTAATATGAAATAAAATAAAACGCTCCCTCTTCTGCCTTGCTGTTAAAAACCCCATTTTAAAATGAAATCATACTAACCTGCCCAAAATATAGTTTTGTATGAATATTTTAAATTGTATAAAATACCTCTCTGGGAATACACCAGAAATAAATCAAATGTCTAAAAAGACTAAACAATTGAAACCCAGAATCACAGTTCACGCACCTTGCTTTCCTGACCTCTCGAGCTCTTGAATTTGTGCTTCAGTTGTGTGTTTCTTGTGCAGTGGTTTTGTCTCTAAAGGTCTATTTATGCTCTTCTCCACAGTTTCAATTTGATTATTAGTTTCTGTTCTCACATCATGCTTCTGTTGTGGTTTCTGTTCAGGGTTGCCAGGTTTCCATCAGCAAATAAAAAACCTGGAGCTTTAACTCTTAACACTCAGCACTATTTCTGCCTGTTTTTCATTATTTTCATTTATGTATGTGTACCTACTGGATAGTTTGTGCTGCATGCATGTAACTTGTATCAAATGAAAGGCCACAAAATGTCCTTTCATATTATGTAAGTTTCAACAGGATCAAGCGTACTATATGTCGTAGAGATGAGAATATATGTAATAAAAAAATAAAAATAAAACACTTTTCCAAAAAAATCATGTTTAGTCACTGCTATATTGTAATCATAGATGGCTAAAAAAAAACAGCATTGAACTGAACTTGGGGGATTTGGGAGAAATGAAGCAAATTGGGTGAAAAACAACTGTTTTATTAGCACTTTTAACAAGCAAGCAGAATCATAACTTTTTTTTTTTTTTTTTTTAAATAAAGCAAAATATGGAACACTGAAGAGAACTATCTACAATTTTACATTCTCAGGCCATGTCCCATTGCTTTTTGTGCCACTCTGTAAAGCAGTTCCTGTCTGGCACATGAACAATGGATAAAATCCTATCTCTCTCGCTCTCAAGCTCCCTTCCTGTCTCAAGCCTGCAGCTTCTCTCTAGCGCCCTATCTCTCACTGAACTATGTATGTGGTTATTGCTGATATTGTTGCAGTGGTGACTGTTATTTTTACCCTCACAGCTTGCTGTGGTGTGAGAGTGTATTTTTTTCTTTACTGTCTTGCAGTTTTAAAATAAATAATAATAATAAAAAAATAATAATACAAGCGTGATTCTTCCACCGGGACCCAGGTCTGCTCTGCCCCATTGTTGAGTGGTATCCACCGGCTTGTTTCAGCCTGCCTACTCGGCACGCTTGGTCACCGGCCTGGCGTGCTGAATGTGTTTCACCCATAGCTGAATTGCTGTGTGTGTAAGCCTCTATTTTTTACCTATTACTGCCTTTGCAGTTAAAATAAATCAATAAAAAAGCAGTACACTTTCCTTCCTATCTAACAAGCCACAGCTCCTTGAGCCTGTGCTCCACTCTGGCATACGGTACGTGTACGCTTTCCTGATTGCCTACTTCAGCCACTCGAGCCTGTGTATCCACCCCGGTGTATGCTATGCGCTACCCCGGGTCTTGTTGACTTCACGCGGTTAAGGCTAGGCTCCTCTCAGTGCTTTGGCGCCCTCTGTGTTTAGATGCTCCATGCCTCGGTGCTTAGCGCCATAGCATGTCAATAACACCTGCACTTGGAGCCCCGATCCTTTGGTGCACCAGTACTGTATTCTACCTCACTCAGTGTCCTTGATGCTTCTGCACCCTTAGTGCCTGAGTGCTTCAATACACAGGTCTACACCCTCTGGTGTTTAAACAATGCACTTGGGGCTGTGCAGACATCAAGCATGGCTAAATTCCATGCTTGCACGTCCTGCACAAAGTCCCCCCTTAGCACGACTGAGCCGTGATGCGGGCTGGGAGCCCCTGGCCAGGCAGCAGGCTGAAGCCCTTACCCTGGCCCCAGCTCAGCCGATAACGCCGGCCCCGGAGCTGACCCCGCCTGCATTGGTGGTCGCTCCGGATGTTCCTGAACTGGATGTCAGCATTGTTGAGGAGGACCATGATGCGACTTTGATCACTGCCTCATGGGAAGGTGGCTCCTTCCTTCCGAAGCAGCCCCTACCTCCTGACCATTCCTTTGGTCCAGCTGTTGAGAAAAGGCGTCTCAGCAGGTAGCCTCAATTCTCCCCTCCTGTAATCTGGTATGGGAGAGAACGAGATGCTGGCGTCCGCCATACTCACCAGCTGTCCGGCCGGGCGAATGCTTTATCACAGTGGACCGAAAGGATGCGTATTTCCACGTTCCTATCCGTCCAGCACACAGGAAATATAGGAGGCTGTGTGGTCCAGTGGTTAAAGAAAAGGGCTTGTAACTAGGAGGTCCCCGGTTCAAATCCCACCTCCGCCACTGACTCATTGTGTGACCCTGAGCAAGTCACTTAACCTCCTTGTGCTCTGTCTTTCGGGTGAGACGTAATTGTAAGTGACTCTGCAGCTGATGCATAGTTCACACACCCTAGTCTCAGTAAGTCGCCTTGGATAAAGGCGTCTGCTAAACAAATAATAATAATAATAATAATAATAAATATCTCTGCTTCACCTTTCAGGGGAGCATCTTCGAGTTTTCCATGCTGCCATTCGGCCTCTCCTTAGCCCCCAGCACACTTTCAAAGTGCATGGATGCCATCCTAGCTCCCTTGAGGCTGCAAGGGATCAGGGTAACGAACTACCTGGACGACTGGTTGATTTGCTCCCAGTCCCAGGAAGGAACAGTGGACCACACAGCGATTGTGACACAGCATCTGTCGAGGCTGGGTCTCACCCTCAACAATGCAAAAAGCCAATTAATACCGGTGCAGAGTATGGTCTACGTGGGTCTCCGGCTGGATTCCCTTATGATGCGAGCCTACCTGTCGGACAACAGAGTAGCTGCCATTCGCAACTGCCTGGTCCTGTTCAACAAGGGTTCACAGTACAATTGGTGTTGTGCCAAAAATTACTCCGTCTGATGGCCGCACCTTCATCAGCTATCCAACTGGGGTTACTTCACATGCGCCCACTTCAAACGTGGCTCAATGCCTTTTGGCTACACCCCAAGCGTGACAGACACCGTCGGCTGACAGTGTCTCGCCTATGTTGGAAAGCGCTACGCTGGTAGAGGCAAGCCCCTCACCTGAGCGAAGGCGTAAGGATGGGAGTTATTTACAACCGTCAAGTGGTGATGACAGATGCATCCAACTCCAGTTGGGGGCAGTGTGGGCAGGCAGAGGAGTCAGCAGATCCTGGTCGGGTTGCTGGACATCCCTGCACATAAACGCGCTAGAGCTGAAAGCAGTTCACCTTGCGCTACAACATTTCCTCCCTGTGCGCTGCAACCAGCATGTCCTTATCCACATGGACAACATGTCAGTGATTGCGTACATGAACCATCAGGGAGGGCTTTGGTCCCCGGGGTTACACCACATAGCCTTTCAGATACTGATCTTGGCACAGAGGCACTTCCTGTCTCTCCAAGCTGTACATCTCTCAGGAGTGGTGAACTGGGCAACAGACCTCCTCTCGAGGGACGGTCCTCACCCGTCAGAATGGCGACTGCACCCTCAGGTGGTGCAGCGCATTTGGGAGCGCTTTGGGGAAGCCCAGGTTGATCTCATTGCCCCCTGTGGTTTTCTCTCCGCAGATGCAGCGGTCCACTAGGTGTCGACGCCCTAGCTCACGAATGGCCCAAAACGCTTTTGTACACTTTCTCGCTGTTCCCTGCCTTCCTTGAGAAAGTCAGGAGAGACGAGGCGACAGTTATCCTGGTGGCCCCCAGATGGCCCAGGAGAATCTGGTTTTTGAACCTCTGCCAGCTGCTGAGAGGCCAACCCTGAGTGATCCTGCCACGCATGGATGTCCTCAGCCAGGCAAAAGGCAACCTCTGACACCCAGAACCATGCAGACTCCAGCTGTGGGTCTGGCCCTTGAATGGGACAGTCTGTCCGCCTTAGGACTCTAAGACACAGTAGTCGGTACATTGCAGAATGCTAGGGCTTCTTCCACAAGAGCGTGGTACACCTACAAGTGGAAATATTTAAAAAATTGGTGCATGGCCAGAGGCCATGATCTTGTGTATTGACCTATAGCAATTATTTTTCAGTTTATGCAAGATCTGCTAGAATGGTTAATCAATAGTAGTATAGTAGTATTTTATTAAGTACACAAATAATTAACAGAAATCAGAAAAGTCTAAAGTAAATCTCTTAGTCTCTAAGCACAAACAAAACTCTCACTGCCTTAACTAGATTAGCAGGAAATTGAAATATGACACCGCCTGTCTCCTCACACACCAGCAGCAGCTTGAACAGCAAGCAGGCTGTGACGTAGCTAGTCACTCGCTCACACACACACACCCACATCCAAGCACAGAGTACATCTGAGATGATGCAGACAATCTTAGAATATATCATTGCTTATTAATGGTATATAGATTAAGTATATGGCAAATTTACTTTTAAAGAAATTCTTCGTACAACAATATGAGGTAGATTACTTATAGTTACTTCATCAAGTTTCACTTGCAAACTAAATAATTAACAGTTCAATTCTATGTGAATGTGTTACAATTAATTAATTTAGTTCCATGAAAGGAAAATGCAACTGGAATTATACTCAAAGGTTCCTTGAAGCTTAGACTTTTGGTCCGCTGTTTTGGAAACTCAATCTGTTGAAATGTCCAGTACAAAAACTCACCTCTCCGCAACAAAGTCTTCAATCCCACATTGGATCAAACTCGGCAACCAAGCTTTCAATTCTCGATAGAATCAACAAACAGCTGCAACAAAGTCTTCAGTCCTCGGTATAGGATCCACAACAGCGCCCTTCACCTCTGTCCTCTTCGCTGAATCTTTTAGCTACGCAGGTAGCAGGGCACAGTTTATTTTGGATACTGTGGTTTTAGGTGTACAGCAGACCTAGACTGGTTTGTCTGATAACAGTCTCTGTAAGTTTTACGGCAGTCCTCCAGTATCTCTCTATGAAGACAGCTTTCCTATTAGCTATCACCTCCGCTAAATGGGTCAGTGAGCTACAGGCACTGTCAGTGCACAGTTCCTGTATGTGTATTTGGGACAATGGAAACAGGGTGTCATTGCGTATGAACCCTGTTTTCCTCCCCAAGGTGATTACAGCTTTTCACTTGAATCAGTAAGTGGAACTAGAGGCTTTCCTTCCCCCTCCCTTCGCGAAGGAGTCGGATAGGAGATTATATTCCCTCTGCCCAGTTCAGGTATTGAGATGTTATGTGGACAGAATGAGAGCGCTGCGTCAGTCTGACCAGCTCTTCATCTGACATGGTGAACAGACCCGAGGTCAAGTCCTCTATAAGCAGCGACTGTCCCATTGGATTGTGGACACAGTTTCGACTGCGTATACTAATGCTGGCCTACCCCCACCTGGGAGGAGGGCTGCGCACTCTACCAGAGGTGTGGCTTCGTCATTTACCCTCTTCAGAGGTGCCTCATTGACCGGTATTTGTACTGTGGCTAACTGGGCTACTTCACATACATTTACCAGGTTCTACAGACTTACTGTCGCAGATCCCTCTATGCCTTCAATAGGCACCTCGGGGGGCGGGACCGAGGACATCACTCCACGGAGGGGCCTATCGGCAGCTTTGATATAAAATGCTCAGCAAATACCTGACAAGCAGACATATCCCAAAAGTATGGTTTGGTGGTCATCTTCTCTTTTAGGGAACAGGGGTTACATCCGTAACCTATCGTTTACTCAAGTAAAATAAACTCAGCGAATGGAAACCCAAAAAAGCATTTTACACAAGACATTTTTCTCGAGCAAATGTCTCGAGATAAAAAAAAAACATGCATGGAAACTCCACCAATGACACGACACGTGATCTTTATTCTGTTTCCACCAAGATCACCTCGAACAACGAAATGGACATGGATCAATATGGAGATCGAGAGATTCGCCTGTAACGGAACTCCCAGAGGCTATACTGCAGAACTTGTCTATTGCCACATTATTATTTTGTTTCCATGTGTATCGAATATGTAGACCCACACGTCCAGACTTTTTTTCTTAATTTTAAGGTATTTATCCTGCTTTTTTATCGTGAGCGCTATCATCAAACCATATAATATTTTATATGTATCACATCACGTAATGCTAAACACCATACTGGAGACTGATGTTGTTTTAAGATGTTCCTCACATTAAAACATGGAGGCAAAGGAGGAAAGTGACCTTTCAAAATCAGTAACATGGTACACGTTAACCTACATAGGAATTTATTTTTTTAAAAATGACGATAGATACCAAGTTAATTTCTGCAAATGTTCACTTTTAATGGCACTGCTATCGGGTATATTTCATTTTCGGCTTGTATACACAATCCTCTTGTCCTTTTTTTAAAGCATATAAAAAACAAAAACAATTAAAGTCGTGTTCAGAGCTGGTGTTTACTTCTTTGAAAGAACTTAAACTGTTTGTCAAATGGAGATGAACTTTGCACCGAGGCAGACAAAAGGGATATTGAGGGTGTTGCGCTTTTTTCTTTTTCCACTAGATGTCATTCTTCTTTCATTTATAACGTCTTTATTTCTGTTTAATTAATCAAGAAACAGATGCAAGTCTTACAGTTTTTTTTAATCTGAATCACATTTGCCAATGCTATAAATTAATTCGTCATGGAGGGTGTCTCTTCCTGTAAAGTAGATATCACGTGCAGCTGATCCTACCTATGAAAAGAGATACTCATTTATAAGTGAAAATGTTTTGTGCAAACAGGAAGATTGCACTCAGGTGCTACTATTCCATATTAAAGTGTGTGTGTTACAATTTTTATGTGTTCTGTGCAAGGGATAACATCGGTACACAGGATAGGATGTACTGGAATAATGATGATTGATCTTGTGTGATTTATGAAACAATTATCAAGACATTTAACACAAACTCCAACACAGGTAGCACTTTAACAATTTGTGTGTTTAATGCATCCATCTACAATTCTCTTAACACAATTGCTTTGCTAATGTTACTGTGTAGCTGATTCCTCATCAACATACATACAACATTGGCTTTAAAAGTAGCCTTTAGTTCCCTTGAGGGGTTGATGGCTATCCTGGAGGAATTTGGTAAGGTCTCGGGATACAGTCTTAATATAGAAAAAACTGAAATTGTATCATATAACTTCCACCCATCAGTCCAATTGAAAGAAAAATATAATCTGAAATGGCAGTCAACATCTATTAAATACTTGGGAGTCCACCTACCAAAAGACCACTCAAAGTTATTTAATCTAAATTATAACCCCTTGACCTCTAGAATTAAAGAGGATATTTCAAGGTGGAAGTTGCTTCCTTTGTCTTTGAGTTCTAGAGTGGAGGCTGTTAAAATTAATGTTTTGCCGAGGCTACTGTACCTATTTCAAACACTGACTATGGAGGTTTCGTTAGGAAAGTTTAATGATTGGGATAGACTCATTTCAAGGTTTATTTGGAGAGGCAAACAGCCAAGAGTCAGATTTAAAACCCTTCAGTTATCCAAAGAAAGGGGTGGTCTGACATTGCCTTGTCTCCAGTCTTATTATTGTGCTGCTCAGCTGAGGCCTCTGGTATGTTGGTGTAAACCTAGATATGTTGCAAGATGGAAGGATATAGAAACCTCAATTATACATAGATTCCCAATACAAGCAGTTTTGGGGGATAAATCATTGATAAAGGATCTAAATAAAACTCAAGTGCCATGGGTCATAATGCCTGTTAAATTATGGTTTAAGCTTATAAAGAAATACCACCTGGAGACGGATGTGGCATTGTTAAAATGGATTGCTTATGATCCAGATTTCTACCCTGCTCAGCTTGACCAGAGATTTAAATCCTGGACTGCGGGAGGTATTACTGTGATATGCACAATGATGAGGCAGGGTCAGATGGAGAGCTTTGAAGAGCTGACATGGAAGTTTAATTTGGAAAGACAGGACTTTTTTAGATACCTCCAAATACGTCACTATTTAGGCAACCATTTAAAATCTAGAAGAACAGGATCTACTAATGACATTCTTGATAAATTCATTACTGCCTATCAACAAAGCAATCAGAAGAAAATTGTATCTAAATTATACAACAGCATTCGAGACAATAAACAAGAATCAACAATATATATAAAAGCTAAGTGGGAAAAAGAAAACAATATTGTAATATCTGTTGAACAATGGGAAGGAATATGTAAATTTCAACAGAGCTCCACTAATTCACAAATTTGGAGAGAATTTGGCTGGAAAAACATAACTCATTTTTTTATTAGTCCCAAAATACAAGCACTACAAAAAGACAAAACATCACAGTGTTGGGGACTTTGTGGAGAACAAGTAGCGACTCATACACATATTTTCTGGTCCTGCCCAAAGATGCAGCAGTTTTGGCACTTCTTAAATGTAGCTTTTAAAAAATGAACACATTCTGATGTACCATTTGATTTTTTGTCAATGTATTTGGGAAGTTTCCTCAGTGAGGTATTTGAGAATAGAATGAGATCCATCCTGGGTATTCTTCTGGTGGCCAGTAAAAAAGATATCACAAGAAAATAGCTTGCTCAAGAGCCTCCAACATATAAGCAATGGATTGACATTGTAAACAAAATCTATTTAATGGAAAAATGAACCTTTCGTCTCAGACTACAATCAGACAAATTTATGAGACACTGGGTTAGCATTGTAACTACTTTAAGGTCTGATTTTATTCCACAAACACCCATATACAGTAAATTTTACATTTCTATGTATTTTCTTTTCTTCTCTTAAATGCTAGCACTATGTTATAGTTCTACCCTCTTTATAACCAAAAAACAAGTGAGAGGTTAATGTGTATTTCAGTCTATGTAATTTATATATGTGTACCTTTTTATTGTAATAAATAAAAAAATTAAAAATAAGAAGCCTTTAGTTAAATATTTCTGGGGCATGTCCATTATCTGGAGAACTCAACCATTATTCCACATCATTGAATTGAAAGAAACGGTAGTTCCTCGCGCCAAGTTCTCAGCAAAGTGCGAGAACTGCCTGACTCTCTTTACAGCAAGGATAGTTTACGTGTTTTCAGGTGATTGGCGCAGCAAAAGTAAATCAGCCAAAAGCACCATTTCACTTTTAATTTGTAGTTCCCAACACTCTTAGGTAAAATCACCAAAGTAAGGTAAAAATGTCCTTCTCCTTTTTCTCCCAACGTATTTTTTTGCAGACCCCAGACAATTTTATCCACTCATATGTATATTACAGGACATCTGAGTTTAATGACAATTAACTTGTTTTGTCAAAATGGAAATATACCAGGGAATGCACTTATTGTGACGTCTATATCATCTGAAAAAAAAAAAAAAAACTGGAAATGTGAAAATAATGCCAGGTTATCAAAAGTGCCCAGCCATTTAAAGTGGACATATCAAAAACACAAGCCAAGATTCAAGAAATCATTGGGGCAACCCTGCCCAGCACAAAGCAAACAGACACAACTGTAAAAGCGGTGGGTGTCAAGGTTGCCCCAATTGTTTCTACTAACTTGGTTTGTGTTTTTCATGAGTTCAATCCGCTTCGTTTGTGCCTGAAAAAAATACAAGCCAAGTGTCACGATTTAGGTTTTTGCAGTTAGCAAAGACATTGAACTCCAGGTTTGTGTATGCGGCTGGAGCAAGGCGACAACAGTCAGGGGTTTGAAGATTCATCAAGGGAGAATGAAATGCTTGAGGGAGAAGGGACAAGGGCCTCGCATTGATCAGTACTTCTTACGAAGTCAGTCAAGTCAGTCGAATGAAATCCAATGACAGGAAGCAAACAAGAGTTCACAGGATATCAGCACCCCTGTCATAGACGTGAGGAGGACTTGCATGGACATAGTTAGTGATGAACCTAATGATCCTTGTGAACCCGGTCAGACAAACCAGCATAAGAGAGAAAAGAACCTCAACGGGCACAAGCCTGGAGTTAAATGGACAAGAGCTTGTGAGAAAACTACATGGGACACAGTAAACACAGATCTCTGCTTTGCATTGGAAAGGTTAAGTGGAACAGTTGAAAAGAAGCTGGATAAATTTGGGGATATCATCTACGCATATGGAAGCGAGAGGTTTGGAGTTGAAAAAGGGAAGGGAAAAGTACAAACTATTCCTTGAAAGTCTAGATGGCAGCAGGAGATTGAACGCTTAATTAGAGAAAGGAGACAGCTGAGGAAGCAATGTAGAAGAGCAGAACAAAGTCAGAAGGAGGGACTTAATCTCTTACAAAAGGTCATAAAAGATAAGCTTGCAACATTGCGCAGACCTGAGCGCCTACAGAAACGCTACAAAAAGAAGGAGCGTGCGAGAACTAACTTTTATAAAGACCCATTCAAATTTGTAAAGAAGTTATTCACCAGTGAGAAGAATGGCACACTAAAAGCATCTAAGTTTGAGCTGGAGAGATATTTGGAAGAAACACATACAGATTCAAAACGACAGGAGAATATGTCAATTCCTTCCGACATCCCACCTATCAGTCCACCAGAATACCAAATGGAGGACTGTGCACCTAAGTAGAAAGTAGTAGAGCAAGCTGTGAAAAAAGCAAGGGCTTCATCATCTCCAGGGCCTAATGGACTTCCGTACAGAGTGTACAAGATTGCTTCAGGAGTTCTACGAATCCTGTGGAAAATGATGAAAGTGGCATGGGAAAAACAGGTTATACCAAGAGCATGGCGCCGAGTGGGTGGAGTCTTTATACCTAAAGAAAAAGATTCTACAAGCATCAGTCAGTTTCACCCTATTTTCCTATTAAACGTAGAAGGCAAGATTTTCTTCAGCATTATTGCTCAGAGATTGTGAACTTACCTATTAAAGAACAGCTTTATTTACACTTCAATACAAAAAGCGGGCATTTCAGGTTTCCCAGGATGCTTAGAACACATCAATGTGATCTGGCAACAAATTCAATCAGCTAAAAAGGAGAGGAAGGAGCTCCATGTGACATTCCTGGATTTGGCTAATGCATATGGTTCAGTGCCACATGAACTTCTTTGGGCAGCATTTGATTATTTTAGTGTACCGATGACAGTAACAAATTTAGTGAAAGCCTACTTTGGAGATTTGCAATTTACTTTTTCAACTTCAGAATTCAGCACTACATGGCAATGCCTAGAAGTTAGAATAATAGCAGGATGCACAGGATTCTCCACTGGCTTTTACCATGGCAATGGAAGTAATCACTAGGGCATCAAAATGGGTAGTGGGAGGAGAGCACTTGGCTTCTGGAATGCGACTACCACCAATTCGAACATACATGGATGACATGACAACCATGACTACAACAGTAGCCTGCACTAATCGGTTATTGGGCAAATTAACCAATAACATTGAATGGGCACGAATGCAATTCAAGCTCACTAAATCAAGGAGCATCTCTATAACTAAAGGTAAAGTAGTAGATAAAACGTTCTTCATTAATGGTGAGGCAATACCAACAGTGTCTGAGAAGCCAGTGAAGAGTCTTGGGAGATGGTACGACGAGGATCTAAAGGACACAGTTCGTGTGGGAGAAGTTAGACAACAAGCAGTGGAAGGGTTGAAGAGCATAGACAGCAGCGCTTTACCAGGCAAACTAAAACTCTGGTGCTTTCAGTTTGGTCTACTGCCAAGGTTGTTGTGGCCACTGACTGTGTACGAGGTTTCTTTGACAACAATAGAGAAGCTGGAAGCTTTAATCAGTTCATACATCAGGAAATGGTTGGGAGTTCCACGCTGCCTCAGCCGAGTGGGACTTTATGGTAAAGGAATACTGCAGCTACCAGTCTCCGCTCTAACCGAGGAGTTTAAGTGCGCCAAGGTCAGACTGGAAATGACATTAGTGGAGTCACGCGTCAATGCGTAAGGGAGGCAGCACCTGTGTTGAAAACTGGAAGAAAGTGGACGGCAAAGAAAGCTGTGGAGGATGCAAAGGCTGCCCTTCGAATTGGTGATATCATGGGGTAAGATCAGCATGGAAGAGGGGGTCTTGGTCTCAGTTCAGCTCCTCCTACATGGCACAAGGCAGCCCCAGCTCAACGGAGGAAGCTGGTAGTCAACTAGGTTAAAAAGCAGGAGTAGAGGATGAGGTGTATAAAGGCCATTTCCCAGGCCAAGCAGGGAGAATGGATGAGATGGGAGAGTGTGGAACAATGCAAAATTGGCTGGCAAGACCTATGGTCAATGGAACAGAGCAGGATCAGTTTCCTCATCAGGTCAACATATGATGTTCTCCCATCACCACAGAACCTAAACCTCTGGGTAGGAGAGGATCCCTCATGTCCTTTGTGTTCATCACCTGCAACATTAAGGCACATTTTGACAGGATGGGGTGGCTCTTAGCCAGGGACGGTTTACTTGGCGCCATGACCAGGTGCTGCGATGTATGGCTTAGCATTGGAAGACAAGCGTAACATGACCAATAAGTTGCCACCTGTTCCACCAAAAAAACATTACACACAAAAGACAACATTCCTCCGCCCAGGAGAGCAACCACCAAGAAAAGGTGTTAAAACCAATCCTCGCCCAGGACAACTGGAAGCTGCTAGAGACTGGAAAATGCTGGCAGATGTTGGTCAACGGCTTATTTTTCCACCTGAGATTGCCATCACTAACCTTCGACCAGACATTGTCTTATGGTCTGGATCAGTACGCCTTGTTCACCTTGTAGTGAACAGTGCCACGGGAGGATGCTGTAGATGAGGCGTATGAGAGGAAGAAACTGCAGTATGCTCAACTAGCCATTGAAGCGGAACAGCGAGGATGGAGAGTCCGGGTTTACCCAGTGGAGGTGGGTTGTCGAGGATTTGTGGCACACTCTACAACCCGGTTTCTCAGAGACGTCGGATTCAGTGGCCAAGAGTTGCGTCGCACAGTGAAGAACTTATCTGAAGCAGCAGAGAGGAGCAGAAACTGGCTGTGGTTGAGACAGAAAGATTCTGGCTGGGGAGCTCAAGCACAATAGAAAGAAAGAAATGCTGATGTACGGGTAAGTAAGCTGGGCTGAGTTGAGTGGGGGACAGAGGGGGGTGATGCTGGGATGCCAGAATCACCGTTGAGCCCTCTTGAGGTGTCGTGGGCTAGTCGACGAAACACAGAGGATGGAAGGTGCCCACTTGAAGACCCCAGAGATGTACCCTATTTTGCTCAATCCAGACGGTTGTCATGCTGATGCGCTGGGGAGACAGCACTGTGGTTGATCCCTGGAGCCAGCATTACACTTCAGCCATCAACACCAGACAGAAGGATATCTACATCATCATATGGAAGGAAGCGTAAATGGATGGAGACACATATGGATCACATTAGTTTACTGTAAAGCTACGTCTTAGTTGGTGCTTATCTTGGCGAGAGCCGAGTTCAAATCAGCATCAGCGTACTCTTTTTTAATTGCTCTGCACTCTTAACTCAGGGGAGACGTTAGGAGGACAGAGATGTTATAAACTCCTAGTGGTTTATGTTCGTGCACTGGACGAGCTGCGTGTCCATAAAACCTTTGTCACTCAGACTCATTTATTTGAAGTTTTACGAATCAGAGCAACCTCAGCGCTCCTTCGGTTTATTAAAATGCTTTTAATATTGGATTAGTAGTTTGCGCATACCACCAAAACCCAGAATCATGTAATAACAATTAGTAGTCCTAAGTCTATTACAAGCTCAGCATTAATATTTCAATAACATAACACAGTTATATGTATTTATGCAGCCCTCAGGCTGGCAAAGCGAAAAGCTGACAGCACCCACTGCTATATTTTAGCACATTCAATACATCACCCTCTTAATACTAAAACATAGTGCAGATCCCATAGCAATGCATTTGATACATGTCAGATAAAAGTAATTAAAATAAATGCTTACCCTTCAATACTAAGCAGATCAAACTGAGTTCAATCAGTTTAATTGCAGAAGTCTGCAGAAGTTGGACCACTTCACCCTGCTACTATGAGAAGGTATGAATTGTGGTACCTCATTGTGAGAGATCTAGGTTTTAATAAGATTCTAACTCCATTGGAATACATGGAAAGACTTAATCAAATCTGTGACAGGATGGACCGAGGTTTGAGACTCAGAGACAGTTTTAAGTTCAAAAATAAAGTTTTTAATAAACAAAAATACAAAATAAATAGGCACGAGGGCCAAACAAAACAGTTTCAAAAACACAAAACAAACAACACAAAACCAAAAACTTACAAATAAAGCTTCCAGGCTGGGCCTTGCCTTCACTGGAACAGAAAACACTGAACAAACCAAACACTCTTCTCTCTCCCTCCTCTCTAGCCAGGGCCTCTCCCTGGCTTTTTTATCCCCCTGTGGCTGGAGCCCAATTAATCAGTAATTGCTAATTATTCAATTGGGGCTCCAGCCACATTCTCACATGTTTTCCTGGCAGGGAGGAATTTTAACCCCCTCCCTGCCAGTCCCAACCATGATCATAAAGACGGGGCAGTACCCCGTCACATATCCCCCCCCTTGTGCCAAGCACAACATGGCCTAATGGCCACCTCCCCCCTCAGTCTCAGTCCCGGAAGAGGGGGAAGCACAGTGTCCATGGGGGTGGCCATGGTGGGACGTCCGGCACCACCCAATTCTTCGTGGCCAGCAGCTCCCTCTTCCGGGGCTCCGGCCACACACTATCTTGCCGCGAAAGTGCCGCTGGGGGAGCTGGTCTCCTGACCTCCCTCCCCCTCTTCATGGTCAGCAACTCCCCTCCATGGGGCTCCGGCCACAGTGTAGCGACCCCAGGCGAAGCAGGATCCCCGAAGACCCCAAGCGACGGCAGCAGCAGCGGACCCTCGGGAGGCGACGGCAGCAGCAGCGGACCCTCGGGAGGCGACGGCAGCAGCAGCGGACCCTCGGGAGGCGACGGCAGCAGCAGCGACCGGGAGGCGGGAGACGGGAACGCCCGGCTCCCTCTGGTGGCGGAGGCGGAACGGGCGCCCGGCTCCCTCTGGTGGCGGAGAGGGGAACGGGCCCGGCTCCCCTCTGCTGGCGGAGACGGGAACCCGGCCTCCCTCTGCTGGCGGAGGCGGAACGGCCCGGCTCCCTCTGCTGGCGGAGACGGGAACGGCGGCCCGGCTCCCTCTGCTGGCGGAGACGGGAACGGCAACTCGTCTCCCTCTGCTGGCGGAGGCGGGAACGGCGGCTCGTCTCCCTCTGCTGGCGGAGGCGGACGGCGGCTCGCCTCCCTCTGCTGGCGGAGGCGGGAACAGCAGCTCGTCTCCCTCTGCTGGCGGAGGCGGGAACAGCAACTCGTCTCCCTCTGCTGGCGGAGGCGGGAACAGCAGCTCTCCCTCTGCTGGCGGGGCGGGAACAGCAGCTCGTCTCCCTCTGCTGGCGGAGGCGGAACGGCAGCTCGTCTCCCTCTGCTGGCGGAGGCGGAACGGCAGCTCGTCTCCCTCTGCTGGCGGAGGCGGAACGGCAACTCGTCTCCCTCTGCTGGCGGAGGCGGGAACGCAACTTCGTCTCCCTCTGCTGGCGGCGGAGGCGGAACGGCTCGTCTCCCTCTGCTGGCGGAGGCGGGAACGGCAGCTCGTCTCCCTCTGCTGGCGGAGGCGGGAACAGCAGCTCGTCTCCCTCTGCTGGCGGAGGCGGAAGCGGCAGCTCGTCTCCCCTCTGCTGGCGGAGGCGGGAACAGCAGCTCGTCTCCCTCTGCTGGCGGAGGCGGAAACAGCAGCTCGTCTCCCTCTGCTGGCGGAGGCGGGAACAGCAACTCGTCTCCCTCTGCTGGCGGAGGCGGGAACAGCCTGTATTCTTCCCCTACAGGTCCCTTCAGCCCTAGGCCTGTGGGCTTCCCCTTCTCGGGCCGTGGACGCACGACTCCCTCCCTCTCGGGCCGTGGACGCCGGGCTCCTCCCCTCGGGCTGTGGACCTCGGCTGGGCTCCTCCCTCGGGCTGTGGACGTTCGGGCTCCTCCCTCTCGGGCTGTGGACGTTCGGGCTCCTCCCTCTCGGGCTGTGGACATTCGGGCTCCTCCCTCTCGGGCTGTGGACATTCGGGCTCCCCCTCTCTGGGCGCACGGCAGCTCCCCCTCTCTGCTGGCCCCATTCTGGCTCTGGGCAGCGGCTCTCCCCTTCTGGCTCTCGGGACGGCGGCTCCTCCCCTTCTGGCTCTGGGACGACGGGCTCCCCCTTCTGGCTCTCGGGGCTGCTCCTCCCCTTCTGGCTCTGGGGGCAGCTCCCTCCCCTTCTGGCTCTCGGGACGGCAGCTCCTCCCTTGGCTCCTGGGGCGGCAGCTCCTCCCCTTCTGGCTCTCGGGACGGCAGCTCCCTCCCCCCTTCTGGCTCTCGGGGGCAGCTCCTCCCCTTCTGGCTCTCGGGACAGTGGCTCCTCCCCTTCTGGCTCTGGGACACGGCTCCTCCCTTCTGGCTCTCCGGGACAGCTCACCCCACTCTCTGGCTCTCGGGACGACAGCTCACCCTCTCTGGCTCTCGGGGCGAGCAGCTCCACCTTCTTTGTGGAATGACTGGGGCATCTCCCATATCTACCGCCAGGTAATTAACGACCATCAAGGCCAGCTCTGCGAAGGACGCCGGGTGATGCTGTTCCTCCCACTTTTCCCACCTCCCCCCATCTCGACGCCACAGCGTGTTGATAACTATGGGGAGGTCGTGGAAGAGGTCCGCCTCAGGGTGCATCAACCAGTCCCATATTTCCTGGGATGGTGGTGAAGGCGGTGATGTAGGAAGTGGTGGGGTGGCTGCCGAGGACGGGGTTTGCAGCTGCTCCTGGTCCCGATTGTGGGGGCATCCTGCCCAGTTGTGGCCATCCACCTCACAGTACCCACACCAGTCAGCTGGTAGCCCATCTGGACAGGACCTCCACCGATGATCCTCCTTCCCGCACCAGGAACACCACGGGAAGAGGCTCGCTGGGTCCTCCAGCTGGGGTGGCTGTTGTTGCAGCAGCCTACATTTCTTCGGCTGCTGTATCTCCTGCCTTTGCCGCTGTCTGCTCTTCCTCCCCATTTAAATAAAGTTTCCAAAAAAAAAAAAAAACTCCCAAAAAAAAAAAAAAAAAAAAAAAAATTACTGCTCTGAGCCTCCAGGTGGCGCTATCCCGTTTCTGACACCAAATGTGACAGGATGGACCGAGGTTTGAGACTCAGAGACAGTTTTAAGTTCAAAAATAAAGTTTTTAATAAACAAAAATACAAAATAAATAGGCACGAGGGCCAAACAAAACAGTTTCAAAAACACAAAACAAACAACACAAAACCAAAAACTTACAAATAAAGCTTCCAGGCTGGGCCTTGCCTTCACTGGAACAGAAAACACTGAACAAACCAAACACTCTTCTCTCTCCTCCTCTCTAGCCAGGGCCTCTCCCCTGGCTTTTATCCCCTGTGGCTGGAGCCCAATTAATCAGTAATTGCTAATTATTCAATTGGGGCTCCAGCCACATTCTCACATGTTTTCCTGGCAGGGAGGAATTTTAACCCCCTCCCTGCCAGTCCCAACCATGATCATAAAGACGGGGCAGTACCCCGTCACAAAATTCAATCATGAATTAGCTTTAGGCAGTTATTAACTTTTTTGGCAAATAACTAACTTTTCAAAATTAATTGGAGTCATATGCCAATAACACGTGTCTAAAACACTTGACCATGATCTCATCCACTCACCTCTCGACCCCATCCTTTATCTGAAAAGTTAGGTGAAGCAGAGTTCACAAGGTCCTTGCCACCTTACTACTTTTTATATGTGTATTACAAATAAAAGAGTTTTGTTTGAATATATGAGTGTTGTTTGAACACCAACAGTTCTGATTATACTGATTATATGTACCTGGCTTCTAAAAATATATTCCCTCATATCATCTCATCTTTTCAAATTAGTTTCCTTCTCTCCCTGCAGGTGTGTGTTCAGCAGATATTACAGGGAACTTCCATCTTATGTCTTTTTAGTATAGAGTTTTTCCCAGTGGAAAATCTAATTATTTTTATTTGAGTGTAAGGCTGTAGTATCCTTTTTCTTATAAGTTTCTGACAGCCTGAACTTAGCTAAACTTCAGATGACCTCTTATTTTTTAACTGCATACAAGCTGACTAAAACCAGTTTGCTTGTGACACCTCTTTCTCTACCAACTTCATGGGTGATTAATGTTTTTAGTAACGTTCCCCACCTGCACTTCTGCTCGCTCGTTTCTGCCAGGCAACTAACTATTTTTAAAATATAATGGACTAAGTCCATTTCTATGCTAACCTCCCTTCTTCTAAGACGAGAAGGTATTTCTCCTCATTAATTCTGGCCTTGGCACCATAAGTTTATTGATAAGAGGATCCCCACATTTCATGCCAAGTATACCTCCTTGTACCAAGCAATGATCTTCCCAAAGACAGGCTTGTAGAAAGTTCGAGAAGACAGGTCATATAGAGTTTACCTTTCTTAAAAAATTTTTTGCTCTCAAAGTTACATTTCAATATTTATTCAATCTTATTATTTTGTATTTTAAACATATCTTTTTTATGCTGCATTATCTTTTAACTCAGAGCTAGACTAAATATTTTACTCCTCATATGATACAGCTGTTAACTATATTCTTTTTTACCAGCAGCAACATCAAAGTTTCTATTTATTCAACTTTTTTTCCCTTTTTGTGATGTATCTTCTAAAATACTCGTTTTTCTCGTGAATCAGAGACTGCTTTTCATTTTAAATCAGTTTTTACTTGTTCACCTATCTTAAGACTAAATTACAAGCTTTTATTTTCTAACCAGTCAAATAATGTACTGGTCCTTTGTAAATCTTTTTAGTCTTTTTCTCTTTTAATAAACGCCTAGCCCCTTTTTGTCACAACAATCTATACTACTTCAAGCAAACATATTAATACATCTATTTAGTACAGCAACATTCCTCTATACAAGCTAAAAAAGTGTTACAGAGACTTGGCACTCAGTTCTGGGAGCCGTGCCTATCTTGATAAGAGACTGCTTGAGACCGGCCAGTGTATCAGACTGTACCAGTTTCTACTGAATGGTTTTTGCATAGAAAGTATATATAGTATTTTACAATATTTCTTACAGACTAAAGATCATTAAGCACTACTTCTGGTTACACGTATACATTGTTTTTCAGACTAAAGATTATTAAACACTACAAATGGTTACAACACATATAATTTCATTAATATATTTCATATTTTAAATCATCCAGTCCATGCCCAGTGTTTCAGCTCGTTCCCAGCAGGACTCCATTTCTGTTCTTGGTTCATCTCGAGTTGGTTCGGCAAATACCACCACAGGCCCTTTAATCCAGCGTTTCGCATCACAGGTGTGGGTCGCCATGGCCTTAACTTCATACCTACAAGACACTTGTACACGCTTAATAGGGACACATTCCTCACATTCTAATTTGCCCAGATGTGCCCATTTCACTAGGTGACCTTTCCCTTCACAATCCATGCATTCAGTTATTTTTACATCCCTTGGATTTACATTCAAATGAGAGAAAGAAAGTCCTTCAGAATCATCACATTCAAACAAGATCCTACAGTGTCTCACTAAATGACAGCAAGCTGGACATGGCCTGGGCCCAGCCAGGGGTGATTCATCTCTGCATCTATCACATCCACACATGACAAGAGGATTATTTCTCATTTCATGAGTCAGAGTTAGCTCTGTGCCTTTCACAATCATTCTGGACCTGTACATGTTTCTTTCATGCATTTCATGCTGCTCACATAGAGACACCTTACGAGGTATGCCATCCATCCAGAATAGAGTAGGCCAAAACTCACTGTTTTTCATATCAGCGGGCACCCAGCATCTGTTTTGCTCTACATCATCAGTGGGCAGACTTAATATAACTGAATCTGAATCAATCGATGAACCGTGAACCCTAGCCACCGAAATTCTCCATGCAAAGGGATCCAATGTCTTACTACACATAATAGCTGGTTCGGGGTCACCCGTGACAGATCCCCCTCTAGGTTCCTCGAAAGACTCAGATTCAGACCCCGGCTCCTGGTCCTCATAAAGGACATTAACAGAGGAAAGCCGAGGCGCAGTATAACAGCATTGTTCACGGTTTTTTTTTTTTTAATTCTCATTATTTTTGTTATATTTTTCAAATATTAACACGTTTCCAGAATCCCTGCTGCTTTATGAAATGGATGTTTATCATTCCCTGCACAGAAATATATGTCTGTCTATACAGTAGGGTCTGCTGGAAAGGTATTTAAATATCATCCTATGTAAATGAATCCTTATAAATCACCGGGTCATAAGGTATTATTATTATTATTATTATTATTATTATTATTATTATTATTATTATTATTATTATTATTATTCTCTGGGAAAGCAGCTCATAACAGAGAAAAAAGCGCTTGCTTCTCCTTCAATGACCAGTTTCATCGTTTGATTATTTATTCACAAGGTCTCTATCTCATTACAAGCAGATATATCTGTTAAAATGAATATATCACCCAGACTTAAAGAATAAACTTCCACATTTCTTAAAATGTTATTTTATCAACTGATGTTACAAAAACCCATAGTTGTTAATCAATTATATATAATCACTAAAACCAAGACAGGCTAAAATGTCCTTAGTTATTTTTTCAAACGTATAACATTTCATTGCTTGCAGTAGCATACCTATTAACTTTTTCCACTATACCTGCACCTAAAGAGTTAAAGTGGCTCCCAGCTGACTTGCTTATCAGTGTTGTCATGGTTTCCAAGCAAGGTTCACTCCTTCTTACATTTCTGGTTACAGACTTGCAAAAGTTAGTACATATTTAAAACACAAAGACCAAACTTCTTATCTTTTCCATTTGTCAAAAACACCCAGAACACATCAAAACTGAATTTAAGAAAGTGTTAAAAAAAAAAAAAAATTAATTGTACTTTTTTTTTCAATAGTTCTGCAATACAAAAGCTGGCTGCTGGAGTTCAAAAGGAATGTGTATATTAACACACTTTCTCAATAAACAGTCATAAGCATTTGTACTTTCCAAACTGCTCTCTTAAATCCCTATCATTCTCATTGCATGGTTTTGCTTTACCTGTCAAGTCAAGACAATAATTCTGTTACATTCCTTTTGCAAAAACAAAACATAAAAGCTTTAGTTTTATTTTAACGATAACCAAATGTAACCAGTAAAATAATCACATTTATAATATAAAAGTCTTTACTTTCATTACTGTTCAAATGTATTATTACTAATGATTTATTTTTAAGTTTTGTTCTTATTTTTATTTTTCCAATTCATGTAATAAAATAAGACGAAACCATGCTAGGCTTTACTTATAACCATTACAGAATTACTAGTAAACTGCAATAACAATTTTCTTTTTAAATTGTTATAAACAGAATTTCATTTATTTAATGTATACTCTAGAGTTAAATAGTATACTGCATACTTTCTTTTCCTAAATCATTTAAGTCAAATGAATAAAGTCTTTGATTTTTCATGTAGTCTGTAATTCAAATATGTATTTGTGAGTCTTAAAAACTCATTCATGAAAATATTTAATGAAATATTTCCAGATGAAATTCTTACTTTGTTCCTTTTGGTTTCTGAATGTGTTGTAGGCAGGGCAAACAACTTCTGCAAATTCCCACAGTTTTAGCATGCAGTTCTGGGCACCAGTATTTTCTCAACTGAAATAAGATCTCCTCAATACACTCTGCAGTGCTCCTATTTCTTGGTGAGCTTTTCATCTGAATAACCCTCCTGTTTGAAGTAGGAGGTACTATTCTCTTGCTTGTTTTAAACAAACAGTCTGTATAAGATCCCCTGTTCCAGCTGTATCTGTACCCGTCCGACGGAAATTCAGATAACAGCTGGTTATCAGCAAGCAGATTAATCAGCTTCGCTGCTGATGCTCGGAAGGTTACATTTTAATGACCTTGTACTGCTCCTTGCACCAATTCATCGGCACGATTATTTCCTACTATAGTTACCTCTTTCCCCCTCTGGTGACACAAGTTAGTGAAACAATTGGGGCAACCTTGACCCCTACCGCTTTGACAGTTGTGCCTATTTGCTTTGTGCTGGGCAAGGTTGCCCTAATTGCTTCTTCTAACTTAGCTTGTGTTTTTTTATACAAGTTAGAAGAAACAATTGGGGCAACCTTGGCCCCCATTGGTTTCACAGTCATTTGTCATTTGGATGATGAAAAATAATTAAAATAATTAAAACAGATTTTAAATTAAGACAAAACCAGAAACATCCGCTGTGTAATATAGTCTCAAATTTAATTTAATTTAATGTATTGTTTGCTTATTAAAAATAAATTGCACATGTCTGTTTATTGTGAATTTCTACATCGAAAGTGACATCTCACTAGAAACTACAGGACTGAGCACACACTGATGAAGGGAGGCGTTTCAAATGACACAGAGGAAGCAAAAGGAGCAGCTGTCCATATTGTCCTGTATGTTTTTAAAGTAGTGTTTTAAAAGGCATTGGGGTTTAGAGGAGTGCTGGAGATGGGCTGTATTGGTTTTATTTGCTGGGTTTTCCTCCTGTATTTAATAAAACAATGTTTATTGCCCAACAATAAACATGTGTGGTCTAGTTTTTATTTTCCTTCTTGTATTCTGCCTGACTGATCCCACCCTGATCAGAAAGAACGAGTGCCCCTCCCGGGTGCTGCATATGTTCAGCAACAATCTGACATATTAATTAAAGTGATTTTTTTTTTTTTTTTTAATAAATATAATTGATTCAGCATAATGCAATTGACATATCCAAATTCGATCATGATTTCATATTATTTCATCAGCAGTATATCACAAATACATACAATAGAAACTATCAACAGTGAAAATACTTCGACACAATGTAATTGACATACCTGACTTAAATCAGAGATTTCATATTAAAGAACACAAATTGACTCCGGCATTGAGACCAATTGGTTCTAATGTTTGGAGGGCAAATATCCAGTATGCTTCTCTCCATAGTAACAAAAGTATCACATTCCCACCTCGAGCTGGTAGAGTTACTTTCTCTACCCTCACAAATCGTAATCAGTGTGGAGATGATCCGTCACCATAGTCACCATAGCATAGTCTTGAATTTGGTTCCTAATTGCTGCTTTATGTTCAGAGACCCTTATTTTTAAGGCTCTTTTCATTTGACCTATGTAAACCAGTCCGCATGGACAAAGACATTCCAGCGGGCATCTACTGCTAGAACTGGAAGCTGACGGTACTGAATCAATTCAGAATCTGAAACGGGGGGGAGTGGGGTAATAAATTTGGAGTGCATTTCTTCAGATGAATTTGAAATTGTGACTCTGTGCTACAGTTCCTTCTTACCTGTAAGAATTGATCTTTCGGTATATTTCTTATCAGTGAGCGAGGATGCTGACGTTTTACCAGTAACGAATTCCGATCCGTTCGTTTATTGAATACAGTAGTTTGTAAGGTGCTGTTCTTACCTTTAGATATTTTAAGTCTAAAAAACTTGCTGGTTCAAGAGGCCTACAGCAGGTGTCAGCGGCAGCAGAATTGTTTCCATTTATTCTGGCTGTTAAACATAAAGTGGGTGATGGCTGTTTTTGGTAATCCACCGTGATACAGTCTCCAACACATAATGCCGGAGTTTGTTTTTTCAGTTTAATTACAAACTTATCCATGAGTACTACTGAACATTTCCCTCAAAAACTCCAAAACGTAATTCACCCTCATACCTCCTCGACTCGTCACGAAGCGTAGTACATCACGGTGGCAACACATTACACGTGAGCTAACCGTGGGGTGCGTTCACAACACTTTTTTGCCGACTAGATTTGCAGACGGGAGTCTGCGTGTAACGTCACAGTCTGTGCAGATGGAGCGTGGACAGTTTTGGTAGATGAACAACAGGTCTGAGCAGAACCAAAATGGTGGGGGTGTTGAAAGAAATTGTAATCGCAGAAGAAGTGGATGCAATCAAAGTTCCCTTTGTGCTCCACCAGCTTCATAATTTACAGCATGATCAGAAAAGGTATAGTAGAAACAGTCCCTGCTATAAAGAGATAATATAAACGTATGTTTTGTGATGTGAGACAAATTAAGGAGTATTATAACGGGCAGGAATCCCCCCCGCCCTCTCACAAAGGGGTTGTTAGACAGTACTGTATTTTGATCTGGGGCAAAAATAGTTCAAATACTTGCACATATGGTCACATATCTCACTACTACTACCTGTTATTAAAGCTGATTTATTCTCCTTAATTCAAAGTAGGTTATTCCCTGTCCCTGATAGCCTTTCATCAATAACCAATTACACCTGCTGAAAATAACAGAGTGGTTTTAGGTTCATTTCAACCGTTTAGCATTATTTTATTTTTTGACATGTTTAAACCTTTAGAATAAATATCTGAATATTTGAAAAGTATAATAACTGTGTGGAAAAAGAGTTAAATCATTTTAATTTGTATTACAATTCATTCATAAGATAATTAATGACATGACTCGAAGGCAATTCACACCCCGACTCGGTGGCAGTAGCACATGGAGTGAGGATTGTATCTGGTTGCTACACACTTCTTTGTCAGCCAACGCTCGTCTATTGTTTTGAGCCGCGGCTGCTCCAGCGCAGTACCTCTTGAGAAGCTGCACGGCTGTGCAGACTTTTAAGCCCGTGGATGCATGACCTGGTGATGTCTTTTCAGGCTGAGTTCACGCAAACAATGAATTTGGACAGGTTTTCCGCAGAATCTGTGCAGACTTAGCAAAGTCTGTGTATCGTGAACGCATCCATTGTAACCATGGTAACAGCTGAGGTAGTGTTTGTAAACATGTCACCGTACGTGTAGTGTTAACACATATAAACAAATACATCCAACTTCAACTGAAGCGCTCTGCCAGCGTGTAGCAGGGCGATTGCCCTGCACGTGTGTGAAATAGTGTTGGTATAATTTGTATGGGGAAATGCTTTTATTGTGTTGTCTTTTTGGAGTTGATTTGTTTGATTGAATTATTGTTTACAGACGGGCGCTCGATTTAGACTGTAGCAAGTGATTGGCTGTGCTGAACCTCAATCAGCAGGTGGGTGGGTCTTGACCGAGTGTCCGTCGGTTTAAAAACCTCCGCGGGGGATGGCTCGGGGCGACTGCAACGCCATGTCAGAGGGGAGCAGCATATACTAGGGAGGAGAGGGTCCACTCTTCAGGAACGACAGCTACGCAACCGAGACTGCAAGCGGTGCTTGTGAAGGCAATGCCCAGCCAAGGCCGTATGAAGCAGCACGAGTCGTTGTATGAATACCGGCTCATCAGTAGGTTAGTTTAGGGATTAGTGATCCCATGTGATGTATAGCGAGGGTTACGTAGTGTAGCCGGTTCCTGGAGCGGGACGCCTCATTTTATAAGGTTAGCGCTTGCTCTCTGTGGCACCTTTTATTTGTAGTTTTTGTACTGTGTTTTATTTTGTATTTTTGTACAGCTTGCTGTATGTGTCCTCTGTGCGTTACCATGGCTGGTAACGTCACATGACCACATGTTTACCACATGTTTACTTTCTGTTTTGTATTAATAAATCCTGAGAGCCTGTGCCGGCGTTTCAACTCCACCTCCAATGTCTCTCTGTGTTGCTTAATCGGCGGTGACCCACACACGTGACACGAGCAAGACGCTGTCACACAGCGCTACACCACTTAATACATCTGACAACACAAATAAATAATATACACATTATGCACTTTTCCCCACGTACTCTGCGCCTATGATACGAACAACATAGCAATACTGTTACTAACAACCAAACGAGCAAGATGGGCTGAATGGCCTCCTCTCGTTTGTAAACTTTCTTATGTTCTTATGTTCTTATCTCAAAGGTCCATCCCTACCTTTTCCTCCCGGATGCAGAGCACTCCTCTCGACTGAACTACTGCAACTCTCTCTATGGTGGTCTTCCGTCACGAGCCATAAACCAATTGCAGTTGGTTCAAAATGCCGTTGCTAGGATCATTACTAGATGTTATAAATATGTTCACATTACCCCTTACTTGCCCAGCTGCACTGGCTACCTGTAAAGTCCAGGATTACTTTCAAAATTATCCTGCTTGCCTACAAGACCCTTCATCACACAGGTCCAGAGTATCTCTCCAACCTGCTGACCCGCTATGTCCCTGCACACAAGCTGAGGTCCTCTGACTCTGGCTTGCTTGTTATACCCAAGCAAAAGTGCACCACACTCGGAGAGCGCTGTTTTAGCTTCATGGACCCGACTCTTGGAACTCTCTCCCAGCTTTAGCTTCAAATCAACTCTCAAGACCCACTTGTTCTCTCTTGCTTTCAATGCTCTTTAGCCTGTATCTGTTATTAGCTACTGATTGCTATCTCAGGGGTTTCACTCCATCATATTCGTATGATTCTGTATGACACATACCTCCACAATTTTTTTAATTCACATCCTAGCCTTGCATTTAATGTATTATGCCTGTATTTAATGTATTTGCACTGAGTTTTACTGTTTGTATTTAATGTACATGCCCTGGATTCCACTGTATTTACAGTATTTCTCAACCACTAACTCCCTTTTTTGGAAACTATGGTCAAAGATATCTAATGCATGACATCAGTTTTCAGTTTCTGAAACTCATTTTCAGAACGTCTAATACCTTTCTACCCTTTGACCATGAATAGCATATCCTTAGCACTGTTTTGCAGAACTCTTAACACAAATGTCATCAGTGAATACAAGATTCACTTGAGAATGCTGTGCCTACAAATTGTTCACACATTGTTTGCAATTTAAGGAAATTAGTTCCATTTGTGTTAATTGTTTCAGCGACTGTGCAGACACAATGGCACAAAATACTTAATTGATCAATCAGCCCAAAGTCATCTATATAAGAAGATATAGGAAAGCCTCAAGGAAGGCAGAAGAAAATGGAAGCTCAGAGAGAAACAGTGAGTGGGTGGGTGTGTGGGTGTGTGGGTGTGTGGGTGTGTGGGGTGGTGTGGGTGTGGGTGTGTGTGGGTGTGGGTGTGGGTGTGTGTGTGTGTGGTGTGTGTGTGTGTGGGGGGGTGTGGGGTGTGTGGGGTGTGGGTGTGCACGTGGGTGTGTGGGTGTGTGGGTGTGGGTGTGGGTGTGGGTGTGGGTGGTGTGGTGTGGGTGGGTGTGGGGGTGTGGGTGTGGGTGTGGGTGTGGGTGTGGGGGGAGGGAGAGGAGCGCAAAGTCGTCAAAGAAGTCATACCAGAACAACAAATGTCTCAAATGAAATCAGAGCCTCAATTGTGGACCATGTAATCAACCATGGCCTGAGCATGGCTGAAGCTGCTCGAAAAGTCCAACCAAATCTATCCAGATCGACAGTTTCATCTATCATGAAAATCTTTAGAATAGAAAATCGGTAAGTACTGTATCTCTACACAGCACAAACACTACAGCAATGCA
Source organism: Huso huso (assembly GCA_036884735.1). Classification (NCBI taxonomy): domain Eukaryota; kingdom Metazoa; phylum Chordata; class Actinopteri; order Acipenseriformes; family Acipenseridae; genus Huso; species Huso huso. The sequence continues at coordinate 286,690 of JAHFZB010000065.1, forward strand.
ATTGTAATTGTTTGTGTGTGTATACATTGTAAATAGTGTTTTTGTGTAATTGTTGTAATTTAATTTATTGCAGTACCTGACGCTCCTGGGATCGCCTGCCTGCTGTGTGTGATTGCCAGCTGTGGATGATCAGCGGGTAGGTGTGTTCCAGCATGGCGTCAGGTATAAAGAGGTCCTGTTTGCTCACCTCGGGGCTGCTGCAAAGCCACGGACAACGGGCTGAAGATCGTCCACGCTACCCAAGCATAGTGAGAAAAATAAATTGCTGAAATCCTCCGATCGCCGTGATGGTGAATCGGGATCGGAGCCAGAAGAAGCTGCCAAAACCGCCGACGGCCTGAGTCAGGGTTTGTGTTGATACTAAAGATTAGTTTGGGGATGGTAGATCGCTTTAAAGTATAGCGAGGTGAGCAAGCGGGACCTCCATGCATTAGGGAGTAGCGCACACCGTTTTTACGGCACCTTTTATTTTATAGTTTTTTGTATTGTGTTTTATTTTGTTTTTCGTACGCTGGCCGTATGCACTCAGTGAGCTACCATGGTTGGTAGTGTCACGTGACCTGTTCTGTGTGTGTGTAAATAAATCCTGCGCACCTGCGAGGCGTGTCAACTTCAACCTCTGTCTGGATCTCCTGTCTGTCACTCAGCAGCGAATGCACGCACTCACGAAAAAGAACCCTGTTACACTGACAATGACATATTTGCTGATATTCACAATGTCAGTATTGCCACAATAGATAGAGTACTGCAGAGAAATGTAGTAAGCATGAAACAAGTGTACAGGGTGCCATATGACAGGAACAATGACAGGGTGACGGAGCTCAGGTGTCAGTATGATCAGGCACCGCGTAGATTTAGTTAGGGCGGTAGGGACATGTCCCTACCAATGTCAAAGGACCGTTGAATTGTCCCTACCAATAATTTTGATAAATCTGAAACGTCTTTTGTCAAGTCATTTTATCTGCTCCACAAGGGTTAAACTCTCAAGCCCCCGCCCTCCACCTCGTTACTCCTCCCTCCAAAAAAAACAAACAAAAAAAAAATAACGCTTAATTTGATTGGCTTAGGCCCTTCCATAATGCATCACTGTAACACGGACTCAGTGCGTGGCTGAGGTCAGGGACCAGCAGAGTGTGTTGTTTTCATTGAAGTGCGAAAGTGCACAAGGACTCGGGAGTGAAAGGTAAATCTCTGGGTTTAAAATAAAAAAAAATTCTAGTCATTCTTAAACGGTGTATATTGTGCCACAATTTTCACATTTATTTTTAAAAAATAAGAATAAATATAATCAGTTTAATTCGATGTTTGTGTTTGTTGGTTAATGCGTTGTCACATTATTTCAATCCTCCTCCTTCCTCCCTTTGTAACTAACTTACTACTTGCTTGATATTTTTGTATCGTGTGTGTAAAAAGCTTAACACGAACATATGTATTTGATTGAATGGACAGTGTGACTATCCAGGCTAAATAAATGCACTATATTATATAGGCAGTAATAAAATATATATATTAAAAAGTCAAATTAAACGGGGGGGGGGAATACGACAACGACACTTATACAAAATAAATTTCAGTGGGGCGAGTAAAAAAAGGTTGAGGCTCGCTGGCTTAGGCTGGACTCTGAAAGACGCTCATCTGAAGTTGCTTGCCGGTCAGGCTGATATGAGTGTGAGCCACTGACTGAATGAAAGCCAGGTGCCGGGGCTGAAGGTATTGTCAGGTCGTCAGCAACATAGTTTGAGAGAATAAACCTACCGACCTACCTACCTATTGCGTTAGCGACCCATTGCTAGCTGCCAACCCAACGTCCTTGGTGGCTAGCTAGCTTGTTTCACAGCTAAATCATTATGTGTGTGTGTGAGAGAGAGAGTGTGTGAGTGTGAGTGTGCGTGAGCATGTTTGATATCGTCATCCAACTAACGTTAGCTAATCACTTCAATTTATTTTAGGTGACTAAAGCATAATAGCAACCACAAAAAGAAAGATGGACATAAGGAAGTTTTTTTTTTACAAAAGTCACAGTGTAAGTAGGAAGATGTTATTAAAGTAATAAACACAATTGATAATGATTCTCATAGCAAATGTAAAAATAATTTACTAATGAAGTTAGCAGAGTCATACTTTCTCTCTAAACAGCATGCATCAATTTATCATTTTATCAGGTGAATGAAGCAGTGCAACCTGGTAAAAGCAGTACAGAGGCAGGTGGAGCAACAGGGTCGCAGGTGAGGTCTGTAATGACTTAGTGATTATAACAGTGAAAGTGTTAGACTCAGTTTTTGAGATATATTATTGTTTGAGGCACATTGTGATATAATAGTAGGCTAATGCTGTATAGTAATACTCAGCAAATAAAGTTAGCATAGCCATATATTTTCTCTATATGGCATGCATCAATTTATTATTTTATCAGGTGAAAAAAGCAATGCACCCAGGTAAGAGCAGCAGCACAGACACAGAGAGAGGAAGGCAGAGCACGTGAGCGTGCATGTGCTCATGCTTGTAGTGGGGGTATTGGTAGCTTACAGTAAAGGCTGGGATAGGTTATAATTCAGGTTATTAGTAATTCTACAGCAGGGATGTCAAACCAGCTTCCAGGAGGGACACTTTATCATAGTGTTTTAAGTGTATACCAGCCAACTTCATGTCAATCAAATTGTCCTCAATTCATGTCCAGCATTCATTTCAAGCCCCAGAAGTGACCATTTAATAGCTGTCTCCTAAAAAAAATTTCTTCCCGGGGCATGCCCCGAACCCACTAGCGACCGTGACTCCGCCACCCTACAAAAATTGTGTCCCCACCAATGTTCAAACCAAACCAAACCCCCTTGTGATCAGGGTATGTAAATACAAATGCTCATGTATTTTCTTTACAGGCATTTTTTTCTTCATTGTGTTGAGCACATTACGTACTATATATATTGTAATGTAAACTTTCCTCCATCCTTATACAGTATACTTTCATAGTGTATTGTAATACTGCACTTTCTATCTTTCTTCAGAGGATCATGGAGCTGGACTCAAGTGTGACACCCCACCAATATGTATTTGTGGATGAGGCCGGATTCAATCTGGCAAAGACGAGAAGACGCAGGAGAACATAATAGGGCAACAGTGGAGGTCCCAGGACAAAGAAGTGGCAACATCACTTTGTGTGCAGCCATTGGACAGAGTGGGGTGATACATCATCATGCAGTCATTGGCTCATACAATGGGGACCGACTGATGAATTTCCTGGATGAACTTGCTAACAGGCTCTTGGGGGAAGAGGATGTGGTGGAGGGACAACAACTTAGTGACTTTGTTATCATCTGGGACAACGTGAGCTTCCACCATGGCGTACACGTTCGAGAATGGTTCCAGGCCCAGCCGCGTATGTCCGTGGTGTTCCTCCCACCATACTCTCCTTTCCTCAATGCTATTGAGGAATTTTTTCAGCCTGGCGTTGGAAAGTTTATGATCGCCGTCCCTATGACAAGGCCATACTCCTTGAAACCATGGATGCAGCCTGTGACGACATCACTGCTGAGGCCTGCCAAGCATGGATGCCACATACCAGGAGTTATTTTCCATGTTGTCTGGCCAGAGAAAATATTTTGTGTAACGTGTATGAAAATTTGTGGCCTGACATAAACGTAGGAAGAGACATAGACTAACAGACCTTTTGTTGGTTTCATTTATTATTTTGATCTTTATGATTAAATGACTGCAAATGAATGCTTGTGTTTTGATTAGATTATTTGAATGCTTGAAGAGATATTTATATTTGCATTGATTATTATGAAAGCATTATATGCTTATGTTGAATGTATTTGCAGTTTTGAATAAATAAGTACATTTTGCAAATGCATTTGCTGTTTTGCAAAATGCAACAGATTTTTGTGTCGTGTCAAATATTTAAAAAAAAAGCAGCACCATAGTTTCAAAAAATGCTTTCAAGCAGTCGAGAAATACTGTAATGTATTATTCATTGTTCCTCACTATAATTGATTGATTGATTTGATATATATATATATATATATATATATATATATATATATATATATTAACAAATACACTCTGCTGTACTATATTTTACTCTGTCCCCCTCCTCTTCCAGATCAACAGTAACCACAAGACTGTCAGTTTGGTTTAACAGGCGGTGCCTTTTTTTTTATTGGACAATCCAAAGCCTTAGGTGATAATCCATACAGGGTCAAACACAGTTCAGGTTCTCATACAATCCAGGTTAATCCCCAGAAGGGTGGTCAAAACAGTCCAAGTCATACACAGAATTATTTTCTTCCTTTTAGTTTTAAAGCAATAACTCTTACCAGCACTTTTCTTTCTTTTTCTTTTTCTTTTTCTCTCTCTCTCTCTCTCTCTCTCTCTCTCTCTCTCTCTCTCTCTCTCTCTCTCTCTCTCTCTCTCTCTCACTTAACCACCTTGTACTCCTCTCTCCCCGTGCTGTGCCCCAGCCCTTTTATAGGTGGATGATTATGTCTAATTCAGGGCAGGTGTGGCTACCACACCCTGGGCACCTTGCATTGTGGGAATTGTAGTGTGCTGTGGGTGGCCATTTTGTGACATGTAGTCCTTTCCCTGCTGCCATTTTGTGATGGTAGAAAGTGCTGTCAAAACCTCAGCCCTGATGTATTTACCATCTACCACCACACCCTTTACTTTATCACAATATATATATATATATATATATATATATATATATATATATATATATATATATATGTAAAACACCCTAACAGTGCATCAATTACAGAAACATTGGTCTCTCTACTCAAAGCATTTTACACAAATTTAATGTAAGAAGTCACAGCACATATGCTTAATATGTATAGATGTTGTGTATGAGGAAATCGTACCTCATAACTTGCATTTTATGTCAACATTTACAGCTCTAAAAAAAATGATCCTAATACAAAATGTTCAAAAAATGTTTTGATAATAGAAGCGATTGTCACTAGTTCTTCAATATACCTCACTGTATCAATATACATCAGTGTTTTCTAAATTTCACATTAGCTACAGATCATTATTATTTATTTCTTAGCAGATACATTATTTTCATCCAATCTCAATGTAGATACACTGATGTATATTAATTGTAGGTTATTAATCATGTTGTAATTTGCTCTTTATTTCAGTTACATATACCAGCAGTGGAAGGAGGAGTGTTGCCTGAGGTGAAACGGTGTACCCAATGCTGCAGATTGTACCACTGTCCATTTTGCCAGCCAAACAAATATAAATCCTATAAACACCACCATTTAAAAAAGCACTTGGACGTCCATCTAAAGGGTGCAGTGCAGTGTGATGGTTTGTTATTTAATGGTTTTTACATGTAACATTGTTGAAGGTTGTTTAATATATTTAGTGAACGATATGCATTTCAAGTAAAATATTGTGCACAAAGTCATTAATACTTATTGTTTACATATGTTTATTTAAATGTTTAAAGAGAATGCTCAGGAATACTCACTACAGTAGGCGCCATAAATATTGATACCCTTTATTCAGTGTAAATGAAATGGGGGAATTAAATTAAAACTTGACCCACCAGCTAATCGCAAAGTCAGAATTTAATGGTGGTTGTCTTTATTAGTAGAAGAAAGTGCCCACTTATGATAAATCAAATTGCTATTATTACATATTTCTAATTTGGTTTTAGTGGATGGGTCTAAATGTTGATTTAATCCCCCCCAAAGTTGGTTTTAAAATATCAACACAAAGCAAGTTTACATTCATTATTTCTTGCAATATCGTAAAAAACATATTTGTCAAAAATAACTGCATTTAAATTTTTATATCCAAACTGCATTATATATTTGTAATAAAAGTTCTTTGTTTGCAATTTTCCTTGGTTGTTTTCATTGTACTTTTGACAGGAAAGCAGGACTTCAATCAAAACAGATAAATAAGTCTTTTTTTTAAAAAAAAGGTTTTCAGAAGTGCTTTTTTAAAAAAAAAACAACCTTCAGACAACTGTGAATGAATGACTGTGTTAACATCTACTTTGTCAGGGGTGCATAACTCTGGGGCAAGAAGGTTTTCATTTTTTTTTTGATCCCCCTGAGTCCTTCATTAACAGATTTGAATTTAGTTGCTTAATTGGACAAGTTTACAGTTTTATTTGCTCTTAAGCAGTTGGAGATTTACAGACAGCTACAAAAACCTGCTGGACTGACTGCAACTCTAGAGGAGCAGAATTGTGCACCACTAAATGTATATATTATACTTGATGTGGGATTTTGACAATTTGTGTGGAAAATTAAACATGTTCAGTCCAAATGTTTATTAATCTGAGAACATGTGGATGTCAATAAATGCATTATTACAAATATTAACCATCCATCATCAACAACCACTTCATCCAATACAGGGTCACGGTGAGCTGGAGCTTAACCCGGCAGACACGGTGCAAGGCAGGACTACACCCAGGATGGGACACCAGTCCATCACTGGCCAACTCTCACACTCATACAAGCATGCACACAGAGGGCAATTTAGAGTGACCAATCAACCTGACCAGTATGTTTTTGGATGAGGGGAGGAAACAGGTGTGCCTTGTGAAAACCAACACGAACACGGGGAGAACATGCAAACTCCCCTGAAATGGGAATCAAATCTGGGACCCTGGAGCTCTGAGGCAGCAGTGCTAACCACCACACCACCATGTCACAAACTATAACCTAATATACATGATAAATTATAAGAGCAAAGATTGTAATCAAGTTCTTCATTAAAACCTCCAGTGGTTACAGAACTCCTTATTATTATTATTATTATTTATTTCTTAGCAGACCCTTATCCAGGGTGACTTGCAATTGTTACAAGATATCACATTATTTTTTACATACAATTACCCATTTATACAGTTGGGGTTTTACTGGAGCAATCTAGGTAAAATACCTTGCTCAAGGGTACAGCAGCAGTGTCCCCCACCTGGGATTGAACCCATGACCCTCCGGTCAGGAGTCCAGAGCCCTAACCACTACTCTACACTGCTGCCCTAAGTGTATGTTGTGTATGTAATCAAAAAATCTTCCAATTTTAATAAGAACAGATAAATTCCACTCCCTTTCTACTAATTCATTTCTATACCAACAAACATCACAGATGTGTTCAATGATTATAATCTTTAATACGAGGCTGTAGTTGGATTTGTATTTGCATCACAGCTTGTTATTTAGGGTTTGGGGTTAGGGTTGGTTTGTCTTCAATTCCACTTTTAGCCACCAACTGTGCCTATAGGCAACCACTTTCACTTCAGTACAACTGCACCTTGCTGAAAGAGACCCATTTTATCACCACCTCTATGTGACTACATGATAAATTGCTGTATTTTGTGTGTGTGTGTTTCACATATGGACATAAATTGCTATAGATAATTTTTTAGCTGATGCTTTTATTCAAAGTGACTTGTATTTGTGCTCATTTATAGAGTTGGGTATTTTACTGGAGCAATCTGTGAAGTACCTGCTTGCTCAAGGGTACAGCAGCAGTTTCCCACCTGGGTTTGAAGCCTCAACCCTCCGGTAAAGAGTCCAGGGCCCTAAACACTAATCCACATGCTGGTATATCTATGTGAACATGTCCAGGGGTGACTATACCCTATATAATTCTAATTCACTTTGTGCATGCTGCAAATTAACAGTTATAGAATATATATTAAAAACTGATTGCACAATGGTTTACGCAGGCCTGTATCTGCATTGACATTCTAATTTCTAATACATGGCACAGGGATATTTAGCTATGACATACAAACTTCATTGGCATATGTGCCACACAAATCCATTTTGGGCCAGGTTACATGCACTTGTAGAAGGGATGATCCTTGTGGGATACTCACAGACAAAAAGCAGGTCAACATGATATGACCAAAGGGACTTAAACAAAGGGATAATCATTCAACTTTGATAAATCAATTGGCATATGAGCTTAAAGGACAGAACAAAAACTGGGATGCAAATAATATGAGTGACTACCTGAACTTCAGCTTCCTAGATTTTACTGTGTATACCTAGGCTAACCTATACAGACATGTAAGCATGTCAATTTTACATTGTAAATAAGATGAGAATGACACACATAATTCTTACTTTAATACGAATAATATGATTAAGTAAATGTAGATTGTGTGAATCTATACCCCTATAAAAATGTACCACGGTTCTATAGTGTAGCTATACTATTATTATTATTGTTGTAGTGTATTATTGTAAAATAGGGAATTCTACATTGATGGTGTAGGACACATATATTATACAATACAATTGTACTTTCACAGATACGATCGTACCTTGTTCCAAAATCCAGTGGTACATTTTTATAGGTTTCCGTTCTAACTATTGTTGCAATAGAAACAAACGGATAATTGAACAGTTTCCAAAGAAGCGGAGGGTAGTATATTAATCAGAGAGTATCAAGCAATATTTTTAAAATACGCTGACATCAAGACCATTCCCAACAATGCTTGCAGATTGTCTTTTTTTTACATACTTTACATAACGCAAATAGTTAACGATTACTGCTTTTGTATTATGTGGAAACGTAAGCACATTAATTAATACTGCCTTTATAAATGTAATGATGATTAAATGGTTTATTTAGAACGCAATGCCGATGTATTCATTATTTGAAAAACATAAATAAAATGGGCATATTACCTGTTAAGACATTGACAATACAGAGAAAAGTAGATTCTGTAAACAAAACAAAAACGACTTCACATGGGTGGGATCAGTGCATCAATGTGAGGACTTGGAAATTGCGTCACTGTAGAGGCGGAGTTAGTAAGGGTACCAGGCTTGGGGTGCCAGGCTTGGGGTGTGAGGCGTGTGTCGTCCGTCTTGCACGTATACACTGTTGACTCTGCCTAGCAACAACGTCAGGTAGCATTGATGTCAGACCAATATCTGTGGGGTTAAATTTCTGTAAAACTAGGACCCACCAAAATATATTAATACCCCGTTTCACATCTATACCCCAGGGGCTGTGCATGCCGAGCGTGGTTTCTTAATTTGCTATACTTTGTGAGATACAGGTGTTTATAAAAGCGTCTTAATTTCTAAAAACAGCTGTTTTTAACACCACTCTATATCTCAAAACGTATTCAACCAAATGCTACCCCGTTCACAGGGTCTGTTGAGCCTGCCAATCCCACCACACAACAATTTTCATGCATATTGGTGGGGTTTTAACTCACCTTTGAACTGGGTTTAAAATTGACTTTAAACAGGACTTTCATTCAAACCTTAACTATGTCTGTGCGATCGCAGAGTTGTAGGTTCTTGATAAAGTTCTGACACCACTTTTGAATGTAAACATCAATCTCTCTTTCCTCCTTTCACCTGAAGAAGAGACCTTGAGGTCTCGAAAGCTTGTGATTAATTATTATTTAGTTAGTCCAATAAAAGGTATTGCATCTCTTTCTCTTTGTCTATCTTGTTCACATACAAAGACATTATGACAGAAGGCATAAAAAAACAATGCTAATACTCCTACATCATGGTGTGATGTTTTACATAAATTATTATTACAAATGACACGATAAATATTCACTGGTTGCCTACGAGGGCTTGAGAGGAGGCGAAATTGGGAGTGAGATATTGAGAGTGAGACAAGATGAGAGGATTTCTCCAGTTGCTTATGAGGCTTGAGAGGGGCGAGAGATCTGAGAGTTTAAGAGTGAGACGAGTTTGAGAGGGATGGCGAGATTGAGGGATGGAGTTTGGGAATGGTGCTTAGTAACATTGAGGTTAGATACTGATAGCAGGACGAGATAGGGGGGCGAAGAGTTTTCCCTTCTCGTCGGGTCAGGCAGCATCCTCTGGCTGCTAGGTGACGTAGAGAGGGAGACACGAGAAGAGCAAAGGATTAGATATAAACACTTTCCGCCGGGTCAGGCAGCATCCTCCGACTACTGGGCGACGTAAAAGTGAGAGAGAAAGAGCAAAGTTCAGACACATAACAAACAACAAATCTGACTCTCGCTCCCGACGGGTCAGGCAGCATCCTCTGGCTGCTGGGCATTTAGTGGAGCAAGAGACAGGAAGGGGATGAACAGGACAAAAGAACAGATCCTTTGCAACTCAGTGCAGCATCCTCAGGCAGCTAAGCGGCATGGAGAGCTTAGGAAAAGTGTCTCGGTTCCGTTTAGGATAGACGAAAACAGAGAAACCCCACCCCCTCGGTCAGGGCCCGTTAGGCCAGTGGAGGCTCGGCCTACTGCATGAGGGGGCTGAAATGGAAGAGAGGAGATGGGACAGCAAGGTTGAGGCCTAGAAGGCTTAGCGCATAAGCAGCAGAAGAATAGGATGTGGCCGGGGGTCCCCTCAGGCCGGCGAGGAACAGCCGGGCGGCAGTGGTTGAGACGAGAGGCCGACCCGGACAGCCGGGGGAGTGAGACTCACTTCCCCCCCAAAAGAGGACCCCGGTTCCCGCAAGAACCGCACAGTGGGATAGAAAAGAGATCGCAGAGCCGCACACATAGACAAAAGCTAGAAGAAAAGAGAAATGACAAGAGATGTTAGTAGACAACCTATGCCTATAAGCCGTCCGCACTGTGGAGAGGAAACCCCCTGCAGGGAGGAAACCTCTGGTGCCTATGGGAGGGCGCCCCACTCAGGGCAAGCTAACGAGTGCTTGGTGAGCTGTGGCGAAGACTGCAGAGGATGAAAGTTCAACAGCTGAAGAGGTCCAGTGCCCCATAGACCTAATCAAGTGTTGATTGATTCCTGTCCTGGCCATGAGGTAGCTGTCGATTTGGAATGAATGGGGAGAAGAAGAAGAAAGCCCAATCCGTGACAAGAGGGTGCATAAACGGGATGAGAACCAGTGTCTCGTAAATATAGATCTGGAGCTGTCGATGAAGAGGGAATCCGACGGAAGATACTGAATCCTTGGGTTAATTGGACTGTTTTTGAAGATCTGATGTGGAGGATAAAGTGGTTTCTGGGATGAGACGAAGGAGAAGGTCTGTAGAGATTGGTTAACTTGATGGAGAGAGGGGCAGGCTTTTCCCCATGCCTCTGAGCGTTATCGCTAGAGATCCGCCATCTCTAGAGATGTGCCATCTCTAGAACGGACGAGAGAGGAGGAGAGGAGATAGATTGAAGGCGAAATTGATACTGAATGCCCGCTAGGTAGCATCTAAATAGAGGAGGGGGCTAAATGTAGAGACAGCCTGAGGTGAGTGATGAGTGGTGACTTTTACTCGCAAAAGTGAGTAAATGAAGACCAGGCAGTCGAGTAGGAGGAACGGGTAGATGGGGCAAGAGCGTTCTCCATGAATCCACGTGCTGATTGAAGGAGGCTGGAGAGAGTTATTGAGTTGAATATTGTCTTGCTGAAGGGTGGTACGAGCTGAGCATTGGGTCTGCTCCTCGGACTTCTGGATCTTGATCTAACTGTCTGTTTTTGAAGTCCTGATGAAAAGGAGGAAGTTATTTCCGGGGACTTGAGTGAGGTCAAAGCACCGCAGGCTGATGGCTGGGAAAGTGGAGATTCCGATGAGATTGGTTGTCTTGATGGAGAGGAGGATGCAAGACTCTCAGACGTACCTCCGGGATTGAAAGGAGCGGGTGGGTGGGGGGACTGGAAGCGGAACTGGTGCTGAATACCTGAGAGATAATTCCTGATGGAGGAAGGGGCCAGGTTAAGGGATAGCCTGAGGTCTGTGATAAAGGCAAGGAGGTGCTGAAGGTTATAGGTGGTGAGAGAGATCTGATTCTGGGCACAGAATGTGGTGAAGGAAGACCAGGCAGAAGAATAAGAAGAGCAAGTGGAAGGGCGAAGGCATTCTCCCTGAAGCTGCAGGCTGACTGGAGGAGGCCAGAGAGTGTGGAGTTTAGTGGAACACCAGTTGATTGAAAGGAGGAACTTGCCGCGGGTTGGGGTCTGCTTCTGGGACCAGGCTGTGAAACTTGCGGACCATCACACAACCTCCACCATGTTTAACACTGGGCATGGTTACCTTTTTTTACTGCAAGGTGTAGTATTCTGTAGTAAAATTACTACATCTGGCCAAAGTCCAGTATCTGGGTGCACGGAATGGTTCACAAGACCTCATGGTTGATATGGCTTAACGCTCCAAGTCTATCCATTGTATTCCCCTTGATGTCCTGGTAACTGTTGCCTTTTTTTCCCCCCGTTGGTAAATCAACAGGGTGCACTCTGTTCCTTCAGGAGTCCTGCAGAGGAAGGGCTTCATGAGAGCAGTTAGACATAGTACTTCCATGGTCAGGTCATTGAATAGACAGAGCAGCCTTTTCTGAGGGTAGAGATTAAAGAGTGAAGGATGTCTATTGATATAGGGAGCCAGGAGGGAGCAGGGGGGGGGGGGTTGGTGCTCTTGAGGATCTCTCTGAGTGTCAACAAACTGATGGGATGGATAGAGTGTTGGAGAAGGGATGGAGATGAGGCGGTAGAAATACTGAATTTCGGAGATGTAGGCTTTAACGGTAGTGAAGAGAATCCCTTGCATGGGCGATGGAGGCTACAATCCGTTGCTCATTGAATCGGAATGGGATGTATTTGTTTTGAGTGCAGGAAGTTGTAAATGTTTTCTATCCAGTGGTAAGATTTGGTCACTTGGGCCAAGAGTGTGGCCATGTAGTGATGAGCAGATTGCAGAAGGTTGGAGTGTTGTATTTAGTTGAACGGCAGATGTTGGTGTTGCAGAGTTTGTTGAGGAATGAGGTGGCAGCTGGAGGTGAACAAATATATGAAATCGACTGAGGAGTTGTTTCTGGAAACGAAGGCAGAGAGATGAGATGCCGACCATCCTGTGTTAGTTAATACGGGATCGATCAGCGGTTTGCTACCATCATGTCTGTTTGGAATGGAAAAGTTGAACTTTTGGTTTCACAACTACAGTCATTCTCCAAATAGTGGAACTCCTTAATTCATCAATCAAACAGATTTCCAGTCTCGTACCATGTATTAAAGCTTGTAGTATCTGAGAGGATGAGCAGACATATGACTAAATTGCTGAGAAAGTCAAGCTACGTGTATATATATATTTTAGATCCAGGTATTGGAGGAAAACTGGAGCGTTGGAAGCTCTAGAGGAGAGCAGTTGCAGATTTAAACAGTAAACTAAAGCCACTTTTGTATGCTGCAATAGTGAGCAGATCTGAAGAGGGAGCCGAGATTTGCTGTAATGAGGTGATATTAACAGTAGAGGCAAGATCTGCTGAACGGGCAGAGATCTGAGGGAGTAGATGATGGAATGCTGTCAGTAGTGTGCAGTGGCGTGCTGTAGAGAGCAGAGAGCTGCTGAGTGCAGTGGAAATTGGTATTTGAGAGATAAGGCGTTTTTAGATGACGTTGGAGATGGGGCTGCCTTTGGGCAGAGATGAAGAATGCATAGATCTGAGGCCGCTGCAGAACCTGAGAGGATGAGAATGTGTTGCTCGGAGGCTGCTGTAAAACCTACTGATTTGATCAGGAGCAGTCTAAGAGTGTATTGTCTATTGCGTTGTAGGAGGACGCTTTGACTGAAATGTTAATAATCGTAGCACATACTTTCCGTATGTGCCTGGAAGCTCAAATTGAATGAAATGAACTTTGAAAGTTGTATTAAGTGCCTTGATGAAGTTAGGGGCAAATGAGGAAGTGCAAATCCAGGAACAAGAAGGATGCAGGAATGGCCTGATGCAGGGAAGCTGGAAAATTAATGTGACGGTGGATTCTTAACATCTCAGAAAGCTGATAAGCTTGGCTTCATGACCAGGTCCTCGAGGGAAGGGGTTTGGATTTGAAAAATTCAAGCTAATATATGCAACAAAAAAAGACAGGAGGGGATAAATCATCTTAAATTATGTAGAGCTTGTGGTGTTATGCTGCCATCTAGAGGTTGTGATTGGAATTGAAACTACTGGCTTCAGTGAAGCAGGGTAGCATATATTTGGTTATTGCGATTAAAATCGTTGTCTATGTATAAAAGATTTGCTTCAGAACAGTTAGTGATGATATAAGTAAGTTAACGTAGGTCTAGAAGAGGAGCCTGCAGTATTTAGATGTCACAATTCGGCGAGTTGAAGCTCTCATGTTGCAAAAGCGCAGCAGCAGGAACCAGAAGATTGCAGTAGCGAGGCAGCCTCACATTGCCTGTTAAAGCTGCCTGGTCGCCATGGCAACTTACCACTCCCAGTAGTCACTCGATGAGGCGTTGCCGTGGTAACCATGGTCTGTGAGGCACCTATGGGAAAGAGCTGCAGTACAGCAGTGACGTTGGAACAGTCTTTCTGATGAAAACACAGACCAAGCTGAGAATGTCACTGTGCTTTGAACGGCGCAGACTGAGCAAGTAATAAAATAGCTGATACTATCTTGCGAGCGCTGAGCAGAGAAATTGCCTGCAGAGAAAGAAGTGAACAACAAAAAACAAACACAGACAAGGAAGAGGAAATAGTGCTGGGTTAAAGTAGAAAAAGAGAGTGTAAATAATGTATTGTATTGTTGTGTATATGTTTAGTTTAAAAAAATATATAGAATATGTGTGCACTAGGTATGGCAGGTTTTTGCAGTTGTACATAAAGTTGTAAATTTTTTAATTTAAGTTTGGCAGGGATGGGGTTAAATCCAACTCTGCCAAATCCATGTGCGGAATGTGGCTGGGGCTTAATTGACTAATTGATGAGCAATTAAGCCCAGCCACAGGGTATAAAAAAGGAGCTGGAAAGCCAGTTTTTTTGGTTCTAGTATGCAGCCTCACTACTGTGTGGAGAGCCAGGGTGAGTGAGTTTGTATAGGATTAATTTGGGGATTTTGATCCCACAAAAGTTTATTTTAGTGCGTCACAGAGTAGGTTCTGGAGCGCATGGCGGATTACGAGCGGGCAGCAGGGGCAGTTGCCCAGGGGCCTCCAGCCACCAGGGGGCCCCCGACGACATGTCATGTAACGTGCATTTATGCCACTGAAATAAATTAGAATGAGCAAGTTAAATGTCCAATGTTTACACACTCACTGTTAAGCACACCAAATTGACCAATTAAATCGTGTGAATATTTTCTACCAGAAGACATACCCTTTACGATTGGTGCAATGGTAAGGGAGGGTGGGTTTAATGTAAAGACTGACAAAATTAAGAAAAAAAACCTCACCAGCTAAGATCAAAACCAGAAAAAGCATGGATTGACGCACTCGTAGCAGGTACGTTTAGTGAAAGCAAAAAAAGTAGAAAGAAGCGAGAGACGCAGCTCTTTTACAAAGTGTGCCTTCTATCGACAGCTTTTATTAAAATGGCAAGAATAAAAAACGCACGTGTCAGAAACGCCTTAGTGCGCTTTCATTGATGGCTATTGAGACCGAACTTGTCAGAGAGGTGGACTTTGACGTGGTGACTGAATTCTCAAGGAAGAAATCAAGAAAGAGGCCGATCTTCTAAGGTAAGAGGCACGTTTATTTATTATTACATGCTGTTATGCTCGCTGCTGGTATGTATTATTTAATTACATTTGTAGATGATGTACTGTTCATTTTTCATTGGCTGCTGTAGCCTACCGAACAATCAATTGAATTTTGTAACCGACATAGTCAACCTGACCTCACAGCAAAACATTATCATGGTAACGTTTTCACTAGGCTCTGAAACGTTACCTACAGAACGTATTTCAGCGTTTTTGCTGCATTAACCACAATGCTTTGTCAGCGTTTTTGCTGCATTAACCACAATGCTTTGTCAGCGTTTTTGCTGCATTAACCACAATGCTTTGCAGGTGAAATTGTGATGTTTTCAAAACGTATATTCCAATTGTTGCATTTATACTGATTATTTATTTGATTTAGAACGACCAATTTGTTTGCTTTTAAACCAATTGTTAAAAAAAGACTATTCTATGTCCTTTCATTTTAATTCCGTACATGGGCTTGTTGTACTAGTGCTAAAATATACACTGCATTTTTTCTTTATACATTTACACGAAACCTCGCTTAATATAATTGTAGTGTCAGCACTGTACTTGCATCCAGAGCGCGTCTGCCAATGAAAATAAAAATACAGGTAACAACAAAACAAGACAGTCAGTATCTTAAATACATTTAAGTGAAGTGCTCCGTGTTTCTGCGTAGTTTGAAATTTGAATGCGCCGCCCCTGCTTGCTCTGCGGCGCTCAGCCAATAGGCAGGGACCGGACGTTGAAAAGAATTGTGGGATATGTGGGATCAAGTCAGAAGTTAAGGTATATTTCAAGGTTTTAAAACGAAATTTCCAATTCTTTTCAACGTCCGGTCCCTGCCTATTGACTGAGCGCCACACTACGCAGAAACACGGAGCACTTCACTTAAATGTATTTAAGCTACTGACTGTCTTGTTTTGTTGTTACCTGTATTTTTATTTTCATTGGCAGACGCGCTCTGGATGCAAGTACAGTGCTGACACTCCTACAATTATATTAAGTGAGGTTTCGTGTAAATGTATAAAGAAAAAATGCAGTGTATATTTTAGCACTAGTACAACAAGCCCATGTACGGAATTAAAATGAAAGGACATAGAATAGTCTTTTTTTTTTAACAATTGGTTTAAAAGCAAACAAATTGGTCGTTCTAAATCAAATAAATAATCAGTATAAATGCAACAATTGGAATATACGTTTTGAAAACATCACAATTTCACCTGCAAAGCATTGTGGTTAATGCAGCAAAAACGCTGAAATACGTTATGTAGGTAAAGTTTCAGAGACTAGTGAAAATGTTACCATGATAACGTTTTGCTGTGAGATCAGGTTGACATAGTACATATAACTAGCTGAGGTTGAGTTGATAGGAGGAAGGGTGGAAGGGGCCCATGATGCGTTTGTGCCCAGGGGCCCAGAATTTGTTAATCCGGCCCTGCTGGAGCGGGACCTCCCTTTTAGTGGGAGCAGAGCTAAGCCAGTGTTTGGCAAACATTTGTTTTTAGCTGTTTTCTCACTGTATTTTGTTTTGCATTTTTAGAGTTCTAATTTTGATTACACTATGTCTGTGTATGTCCTTGTGCACTAGGGCTATCATTGCTGGTACCCTAGTGGCGGCCATCTGTCACTACAACATTTTATTTATTTGAATAAAACCTGGGAGCAGCGCTGGCCATGCACTAATAATTGAGGAGGTGAGCGCTGCATTGTGTGATTGGCTGGAAATGCTAAATGAGGCTGAACTGGGATCAGCTTCCACCCGGAAGAGATGGGCGGACGCTTACCGGGCAGGACGCCACGGAGGGAAGGTAAGACTGGCTAAAGAAAAGGATTTAGGAGCGAGCCCTCTACGTCATCACCCGAATTACGCCTAAAGGCTAACATTTAATGGCACATTTCTTTTAAATGGCTACCAATCACTTCTGAAGTTGCAGCATAGGCTAAAAAAAGTATTATTACATAGACTTCCCAGATGAGGGGAAAGAAAAAGGATACATCCAGTTATTGGATGAATTACAAGCCACTTGTGTGTTAAATACAGAACTTCTTGAAATTAATGAGGCACACACACTTTTTAAGGAACATTTTCTTATAAACACAGTAAACACTTTGAGAATTGGAAAAATGTTTGAAAATATAAACCTCTTGAAATTGACATTTTAGCGGATGAAGTGATAAATCCAGATCTTTGCTATACATTACGAGCTTGAAGACCAGGCTGAAAGTCTTTACTGTGTGAATGGGCAATAAGCAGACAAAAACCATATTAATGATGAAAATAGTTTAATTATGAGTTATATTAACATAATTTTAGCATGTTATACTAGATAATATGCCATGTGAAGGATGTCTCTTATGGTATAAGAGATGGCATCTCATGCATTATGAGCTAGATAAATTACATATCTTATTCCATTAAAACACATTTCACATGATGTATTAACTTATTATAAACCGCAGCAACAAAAATTATACCCACACATAGCTTTTAAGTAAATGTAACACTCAACCTGTTGGAGATAAAGTCTTAAAATAAATGTGCAGCCAGTGAAACTTAAAAAAAAAAACAGCCTTTCTGTGAGTAAGTCACAAGAACGGGATCTTGACTGCTGAAATCTCGTGAGCCACAAGCACGATTCCTGCTCCGGTTTACATGGGTTTTTACAACTATTTTTATCGTGGAAAGCGATTGACCCTGCCCTTAAAGTCGCGCTGCCAAAAGTGCGTCCTTTTGCTGTTTCACGATGTATTCAGTCATGACTGTAGAGTCGATTTTCATGTGCATGTAAACCAAGCCAGTTAGTGGTCCTTTCCTTAGTTTTTTTTTTCATATCTAGCTATCATAACAGTAGTTCAGCCCACAGAGCAGGACTGCTAGATTCAGATTCTCCCGTTGCTTACACTTTACAGCAGTAAGTTACTTAAGGGATAGTGCCTGTCAATGATGGCTCTACTGTGATAGTTGAACAGATACTGACCATTTTGGTTTGTTGTCTTGTTAGTTCATTTCTTTGCAGTTCTAGGTTTTCAAGCTCATTCTCCGATACATTTTCTTGCCTTTCTGTATTATTATTTGTAGTACTTGGGTTTTGTAGCAGGTTTTCAACAGCAGTAGCAGGGTCGGGTGTTGTATGTGCCCAAATAAATAAATTAGGGATGCACCGAATCCAAGTTTTTGGGATTCGGCCGAATACCAAATCCACCTCAAAAGATTTGACCGAATACCAAATCCTACAAAAATTGTCAAGAAAACTGAAGGAAACTGTTGAATGAAAAACAGACTGGCAGCTACTAACAAGGGACGCGCACAATCTATAGTTTTGAGCCTTTTAGTAGTATTTTTTATTACCGAATGGAAATATATCCCTGAATAAGATATAAGTTTAAAACTTATTTACCGCTAGCCCCCTCACCCCACAACAGAAACGTCAAAATGCAGAACGTTTACTTTACCTTTACAAGAAAGGAGAGCTGCATCTTTGCCATAACCCATTTTATTTTATGACGTTTCAACCTGTGTCACCTGATCTGAGAGCTATGAGGAAAAAATTACAGTGAGTGACCTGAATCTTCTTGTTAAATAAAACCCACGTTGATTTAAATGCTCCGTGTGTGTAACACCTGTCAAATAGGCTATGAAATAGTTTATAAATTATTAATAAAACACAGCAGTTCCCAAATGGTTCAACTTGTATTGGCACATACAATAACGTAAAATGTCATTTACCAAAGCATACTGTTCAACAACGTCTTGCACATCTGACAGTTGTATAGTTACACAAAATATATATTTCTGTGCACCGAGTTTTTTTGTTTTTTTCTCCGTATGATCTCTAGAACACGTTTCACAGACAAAGCAACAAAGCACAAAAGTCTACAAGTTTGCCGTTAATATATACATACCTGTCAACATTGAGTTTGCAAAATACGGGAGCGTTTGTAAACATTATACCTGTCAACTTTTGAAAAATACAAAATCGCGAGTGGGGGTGAAATCCGTGATACCCTTTTTATTGTTTCCCCGTTGGTGGTTTGGTGCAGGTGCGTATCTAAGTATGTTAACTTGCCTCGCGCGCTCAATGCATGCCTGCCACAGGACTCCCCTGGGTCATAAACCCTGCCACGTACAGACGGAGAATCACACACCGGCCATGGATTTTGTAGACATTAAAGGTTTGCTGACATAAGGGGGTTTAACAATAGAATACGGGAAAATATCTGTCGCGGGAGAAGGGTCCAAAATACGGGAGACTCCTGGTGAATAGGGGAGAGTTGATAGGTCTGTAAATATTACAGGTTTACTGCATAACTTTACACACTTTCATGAAATGTGATGTGACTGTGTTGTTGCATACGGGGGTATGTTTGCATTCAGCAGCTGCGTGACGTGTTTAGTGCGTGCGCCACCAGTAATTTAAGGAGTTGTTAGCTGCGACAGAGTTCATCAAACGTGCTATTGTTCTTGAAAACCTGTTATTAAATACAATAGTTACGTTCAGTACTGGATTCCTGTCTTTTATTTAAAGAACTGCACACATTGGAGGGATGTATTAAAATAGATGTGTGTTTGGGCGGTGGAAGTATTCGAACCCTGCTCAAAAAGTAGGTATTCGGGCCGAATCCTGGATTCGGTGCATCCCTAATCAAAATATACATAAATAGACATAATTTAGGTAGTTTATCATGTTGTCAGTTTAGCTGTTAGCAGGAATGTAATAAAAAAAACCCAGTATACTCGTGGATTGATGTTAAATTTGATTCACAGTTGGTGCCGAGACATTCCAGCAGGCATCTACCGTCTATTAGAGCCCGCTAGAACTGGAAGCTGATTGGCTGACTGTACTGAATCGTTTTCTAATATGGTTTTAGATAATGAGAATTCTATATGCAATATGATATTTATAAACACACTAAGAGGTACAGGAATTTTTGCAAATGCTGCTCTGTGATTTTATAATATATTAAGTATATAAATTAATTGTTAATTGTTTAAAACTTTCATAACTCCAATACTGTATTTTAGACTTTAAATGTGTGTAAATATATAATTAGTAAAGCAACACAATTAGATCTTAATTCTATCCATTCTGTGACAGAATACTAGTCAGATCACTCATCACACTTTGTTTAAAACAAATTCAGTGTCTTGTCACGGGTGACCTCGAACCAGTTATTATGTGTAGTAAGAAATTGGATTCCTTTGCATGGAGAATTTCAGTGGCTAGAGTTCACGGCTCCTCGATTGATTAAGATTCAGTTGTATTAAGTCTGCCCACTAATAATGTAGAGCAAAATAGGTATTGTGGTGTTTGCAGAGCCGACCCGAGCTGAACCCAAGACAGAAGTGGAGTCCTGCTGGGAACGAGCTGAAACATTGGACATGGACTGGATGATTTAAAAATGAAATGTATTAATGAGATGATATGTGCTGTAACCATTTGTAATGTTTGAATAATCTTTAGTCTGTAACAAATACTGTAAAGTGCTCTCTCTGTAAGATCGTATAACAGAATCTGGTACAACTTGATACACTGGCCGGCCTTGAGCAGTCTCTTATCAAGATAGGCACAGCTCCAGAATTGAGGGCTGGAATTTTTAATACTTTTTCAGCTTAAATACAGAATAATGCTATACTAATAAATACATGTTAAAATGTTTGTTTTAAAAGGTATAGATTGTTGTGGTAACATATAATCATAGGTAGTGATAATTATTGTTAGTATGAAATACTATGAACAATTTTTATGTATAAGATCATATGATTCACTTTGCTTAATATGATAGCATACCTGAAGCTGTTTTCTATCAAGATGAGCATAGTTAAAAACTGAGTCCTAATTCAATGAAAAGAATTACTGTGTGCTTACATTCAAGAATTATAACTTGAATATAAAGGGAAAAGGAGTTAGGAGTATTCTTAAGGGAAAGAGAAAACAGAAAAGGATTAAAAGACCTCGCTTTGAGTAGGTTTCTGCTTGTAATTCAGTTTTAAAATAAGTAGGTGAGTAAGAACAACCTAGAGTAAAAGCAGACTATAACTTAAGAAAAATAAGCATTGTCAGAAGATACACCACAAATAGAGAGCAGAAAAATTGAATAAAATCCTATTGTAATATTGCAGATATACTGCTGCTAGCAGAAAGTAATAAGGTTAGCAGCCATACGCTATAAGGAGTAAGGTACTAGTTTGACTCTGAAGTTAAAAGACGCAGCATAAAAAAAAGATGTTGTGTTTAAAATATAAAATAAAAGATTGAAAAATATTGAAGAATAACTTTATAAGCAAAAGATAGGTTTTGGAAAAGTAAACTCTGTGTAACCTGCTTTATCGAACTTTCTACAAGCCTGCCCTTGGAGGATCAGTGCTTGAGGCCAATGGAGGTCTTCATTGGCAAGAAGAAGGGGGGATTTTTTTATCAGGAATTTACGGTGTCAAGGCTAGAAGTATTTTTCAATTTAAAGAAGGAAGGACAGAATAGAAATGGTCTAATTCCAAAATATATTAAGATAGTTAGTTGCCGGGCGGAACAAGCACGTAAGATACAGGTGTAAGGAAAGTTCTAGGGAACATTAATCACTATTAAACTTGGCAAGAAAAGAGGTGTCTCCAGCAAGCTGGTTTTAGCCAGTATGTGTATAGCTGAAAAATACAGGGTCATCTGGATGTCAATTAAGTTCAAGCTACCAGGGGCCCATAGGAGAAAAACATTACAGCTTTACAGCTCAGTAAAATAGTTAGGTTTTCCATAAGGAGAAAACTCTACACTAAAAAGATATAAGATGGAAGTTCCCTATAATACTGGCTAAACATACACCAGTAAGGAAGGAAACTAATTTGAGTGAGATGATATGAAGGAATATATTTTTGAAAGCCAAGTTCATGTAATCAATTATAACCATTATAAACTATAAACTGCTATATTATGATATAAACTGTTGGTGTTGCATATATTCAAAAAACACCACTTTTCTTATATTGGTGTTGCATATATTTAAAACACCACTCCTTTTTATAATGCACCCATATTAAGTAGTGAATCAAGGTTGCAGGGATTTTGTGAACTCTGCTTCACCTAACTTTTCAGATGAAGGAGGGGGGCCAAGAATGAGTGGATGAGAACATGGGCTAGTGTTGATTTGTTGGCATATGACTTTAATTGAGTCTGAGGAGTTGGTTGAATTCTTTAGAGATTACTGTTTGCCAAGAGATAAGGACTGTCAATATAGATTGATGATTGAATCTAATTGGGGCTTCCCATTGCTTTCAATGGGACGAGAATTGTATAAAAACCCTGGGCTGATCACACTAGGGCACCACAATCAAGCTTGGCAGAGCTACGTGGTCCATCCTTTGCAGATCTCTACAGAACAGTCCTTCTCTTTTGTTCACGCTACTCTTCCTTATAATAGGAGGTAAGCATATTAATGGTATTATTGTATCTCGCATTTATTGGTTATATTGCTATGAGGTTTTGAAACTATGTTTTAGTATTGAGAGGGTTATATTGAATGTGCTAAAACATAGCAGTGGGTGCTTGTAGGCTTTGTGCTTAGCCAGCCTGAGGGCTGCACTGAATACATATAATTGTATTATGTTATTGAAGTATTAAATGCTGAAACTTGTAATAAACTTAGGATTGCTAATTATTGTTACATGTTTTCGGGTTTTGGTAGTATGCGCAAACTACTAAACCAATATTAAAGGCATTTTAATAAAACGAAGGAGCGCTGATGTTGCTCTGATTCGTAAAACTTTGAATAAATGAGTCTGAGTGATTTTCTTGATTAAATAAAAGGTTTTAAGGACACACCGCTCGTCCAGTGCTCGAACATAAACCACTAGGAGTTTTAAACATCTCTGTCCTCCTTAACGTCTCCCCTGAGTTAAGAGTGTGTGCAGAGCGAATAATATAATAAAAGAGAACGTGAAAAGTGAAAACGTGACAGTTGGCGCCCGACCGTGGGGCGAGCGAAATAAACGGTCCACAAAATAAACCTAATCTAGAAAACACTAATAAATACAATCGACCAATAATAATTAAAATTGTTTAACATTTTGAAACGCGTTACTAAAATAGTTTAAACATTTTAATTCCATCACGTAATTTTGTAAAGTGAATTGCGTATGGGCATTTAAACTCCGGAAACCCGAAGTTGTGACGCAACCCCAGATGCGGCAACCTCACTTGTGCACAAATCTTCCGGTAAAATAAAGTCTAGCAAACAAAAGAGGACGTTGAACGGGCTATTATAAATAGTAAAATCGGGCTACTCTACATGGCATCTGCCAAAAGTTTTGAAGAAGAATTTCTTGAGATAAATAACCAATTGGAAGAAGGGGCTCACGCAGTTGTCAACACATTATCTCAAATAATAGATAGAGAAATGAATATTGATGATAATCTGGAAAGCGCTTCGGATAGGGGGGAACAGGATGAGATGGAGTCTCAATTTTCCTCCTCTGAGTCAGAAAAGGGGGAAGAAACTGCTAACAAAAAACGAGTATGTGAAAGTAAGCTGTTACTTGCCTTAATGTGTCCAAAGAAAGAAAGAAAAATAAGTTAAGCAAGCAAAGGAATAAATCTGATGAAAAAAAAAAAACTGCAAGAGAAAACTCAGTAAAACTGCCTTGGGAAGCTGCAACTAGCAGAGAGGAGAGAGCACCGGCTCCACCCACTAATTCATGTGACTTGCGATCAGGTCCTAAAGGGATGCGAGCACAGAAAGTAACAAACTCTGAAAAACTTAGAGCGCTGAATACGTTAGACAACCAATGTATAATTTATTGGCTGTTACAGCTAATGTCTGCCAAGAAATAAATAATAATGAAAACCTCTTACATGGAGGAGGTGTGGTTAGAGCCCTGTCTGATGCAAGCGATTTAAAAATTCAGGAAGAAAGTTACGATTGGATTAAAAAAAAAAAAAAAAGGTAAATTTAGAAGTGATGTAACTGCAATTCATATGTTACCCGCATTTGTTATTATTCATGGAAGTCGGTCCTAGAGAAGGAATGCTGAATTCAGTTAAAAAATTAAGTGAAGCAGTGTTAGCAGCCTTGATACAGCCTCTGCTTGTAATGCAAGTGAGGAATGTTTAGTTCACCCAAAGGGGCGGTAACCTGCAGGGAGAGAGAGAGAGAGCTCACAGACTGCACCAGCTTGTGAGTATAATGAGGAGGGGGTCTTGGAGAGCCCAGAGATCGGGAATGCACAGAGAGCAGACCTAAAATAACAGACTGAAAGACATAGCAGACGTTCGATTTTTAACCCATTAGCAGCAGAAGCAGTTGAGATTATGATAGAGAAGGTGGAAGATTATTTGAAATATTGGAATTAATAAAGATAATGATACAGAAATAAATAATTATATTACATTAAATAATTTAATACAATAAAATAAATAAATAAATAAATAAATTAGAATTAAATTAAATTAAATTAAATTAAATTAAATTAGATTAAGCATCAGGGTATGAAGCTGAGTACAGCCTATAAAGAAAAAGTTAGCAGTATTTCTTCCCCAAAAACAATAAAGCAACTCCAAGCCGTGATGGGGTTGTTTAATTATGCGAGAAACACTGTAACAGGATACTCAGTCCTGGCAGCCCCGTTGTATCGAAAGATTTCCCACGGTAACACTGAGGGAAAAGGGGTCTCGTGGACAGAAGAAGACGAACTTAGGCTAACGCAGCTTAAGACGTTAATACAAGAAGCGCAGGATATTACCACTCGAGTCAGTGGTAAGTCCTTGGAAGCCTACTTCCATATTGGTGAACAAGCTGCAGTAGTGGTAGTGAAAAATAAAGGGGATGAAATGCCAATAAAAAATTTGGGTTTCAATTTCACAAGCACAGAAAAGCAGTTTTGTTATGAAGAAAGAATGTTGACTGCCCTCACTAAAGTAGCACCGTCCTTGTTCAACCTAGCTCAGGATGATCTTATTGAAGTTTTCAGTGATACCCCAGGACTAGCTACCCTAACAAAGGGATCACTGATAAACACGAAAGCGCTGAAATTAAGGTGGAATAGATGGATTACTTTGCTAGCTGATCCTAAAAAAATAGTCTTTACCACCGTCTCTGAGCTAGCCTCTAACCTCAGAAGTAAATTCCTTCACCTTCCCCGTTCAAAAATGGGAGAATGAACTGCCCCAGCAGGACAACCGTTTGTGCCTGACTGGTTAATCTTCTCAGATGGATCCTGTCAAAAATTGAGGGCATTCCAGTTTGTGGAATAGGGATATCCGTCGGAAGAGATCGGAATGGAATTTATGAGGAAACGCAACACCACTCTGAAGTGGTATCAGGTCGATCCGCTCAAGTAGCAGAAGCTAAAGCCCTATTGAAGGGATTACAAATGGCTCAAAATTTGGGGACGCCCAGTGAGACCATATTATTGATTACAGACTCAAGTTATTGCACCCAAGCATTCAATATTCACTCTCTAACATGGAAAGAGAATGGTTACTCTGACCATAAGGGTAAACCCAATATATGGAAAGAGATTGAAACATTGAGGAGCAATAGAATCACAGCATACAGCAGGCCACCAGAGGGGGAAAGAGGTAACTATAGTAGGAAATAATCGCTTGATGAATTGGCTAAAGGAGCAGTACAAGGTCATCAAAATTTGACCTTTTGAGCATCAGCAGCAAAACTGATCAATTTGCTTGCTGATAGCCAGCTGTTGTTCGAGTTCCCCTGGACGGGACAGATACCAGTTGGAACAGGGATTCTATACCGACTGTTTAAAAAAGCAAAGGATAGTACCCCTAAAGCAAGCCGACAAGCCATAGTACTGGCAGCTCATCAAGGAGCAGGTGCCTTGCATAGTGCACTTAAGGGAACTTTGCATCAGTTGCGAGATTACTGGTGGACTGAACTGCATGCTGAAACTGTGGAGATCTGCAGAGGATGTTTGCCCTGCCTACAACACATTCAGAAACCAAAAGGAACAAAGTAAGAATTGCACCTGGAAATATTTCATTAAATATTTTCATGAATGAGTTTTTAAGAATCAAATACATATTTGAATTACAGACTGCATGAAAAATTAAAGACTTTATTCATTTGACAAATGATTAAGGAAAAGAAAGTATACAGTATACTATTTAACTCTAGAGTATACATTAAATAAATGAAATTCTGTTTATAACAATTTAAAAAGAAAAATGTTATTGCAGTTTACTAGTAATTCTGTAATGGTTATAAGTAAAAGCCTAGCATGGTTTCGTCTTATTTTATTACATGAATTGGAAAAACAAAAATAAGAATAAAACTTAAAAATAAATAATTAGTAATAATACATTTGAACAGTAATGAAAGTAAAAACTTTTATATTATAAATGTGATTATTTTACTGGTTACATCGTTAAAATAAAACTAAAGCTTTTGTGTTTTGTTTTTGCAAAAGGAATGTAACAGAATTGTTGTCTTGACTTGACAGGTAAAGCAAAACCATGCAATGAGAATGATAGGGATTTAAGAGAGCAGTTTGGAAAGTACAAAATGCTTATGACTGTTTATTGAGAAAGTGTGTTAATATACACTTTGCTTTTGAAACACAGAAGGCAGCTTTTGTATTGCAGAACTATTGAAAAAAAGTACAATGAATATTTTTTTCTTTTAACACTTTCTTAAATTCAGTTTTGATGTGCTCTGGGTGTTTTTGACAAATGGAAAAGATAAGAAGCTTGGTCTTTGTGTTTTAAATATGTACTAACTTTTGTAAGTCTGTAACCAGAACTGAAAGAAGGAGTGAACCTTGCTTGGAAACCATGACAACACTGATAAACAAGTCAGCTGGGAGCCACTTTAACTCTTTAGGTGCAGGTATAGTGGAAGAAGTTAATAGGTATGCTATTGCAAGCAATGAAATGTTATACGTTTGAAAAAATAACTTTTAACCTGTCTTGGTTTTAGTGATTATATATAATTGATTAACAACTATGGGTTTTTGTAACATCAATTGATAAAATAACATCAAGAAATGTGGACGTTTATTCTTTAAGTCTGGGTGATATATTCATTTTAACAGATATATCTGCTTGTAATAAGACAAAGAAAAACTTGCACTCATATTTCAATAGAGACCTTGTGAATAAATAATCAAACGATGAAACAGGTCATTGAAGGAGAAGCAAGTGCTTTTTTCTCTGTTACGAGCTGATTTCCAAGAGAATAATAATAATAATAAAAATACATTTAAAAATTATAATATAAAATAAAATAAATAAGCAAGAACCCATAGCATAAGCATTGGAAATTGCTGAACAGGTTCCTTATGACCCGGTGATTTATAGGGATTCATTTACATAGGATGATATTTAAATACTTTTCCAGCAGACCCTACTGTATAGATAGATATATATTTATGAGCAGGGAATGACAAACATCCATTTCATAAAGCAGCAGGGATTCTGGAAACTGTTTGAAATATTTAATATAACAAGAATAATGAGAATTAAAAAAAAAAAAAAAAAAACATGTGAACAATGTTGTTATACTGCACCTCGGCTTTCCTCTGTTCGTGTTCTTTATGAGGAGCAGGAGTTAGGGGTTTGAATCTGAGTCTCTCGAGGAACCTGAAGGGGATCTGTCACGGGTGACCCTCGAACCAGTTATTATGTGTAGTAAGAAATTGGATTCCTTTGCATGGAGAATTTCAGTGGCTAGAGTTCACGGCTCCTCGATTGATTAAGATTCAGTTGTATTAAGTCTGCCCACTAATAATGTAGAGCAAAATAGGTATTGTGGTGTTTGCAGAGCCGACCCGAGCTGAACCCAAGACAGAAGTGGAGTCCTGCTGGGAACGAGCTGAAACATTGGACATGGACTGGATGATTTAAAAATGAAATGTATTAATGAGATGATATGTGCTGTAACCATTTGTAATGTTTGAATAATCTTTAGTCTGTAACAAATACTGTAAAAGTGCTCTCTCTGTAAGACCGTATAACAGAATCTGGTACAACTTGATACACTGGCCGGCCTTGAGCAGTCTCTTATTAAAGATAGGCACAGCTCCAGAATTGAGGGCTAAAATTTTTAATACTTTTTCAGCTTAAATACAGAATAATGCTATACTAATAAATACATGTTAAAATGTTTGTTTTAAAAGGTATAGATTGTTGTGGTAACATATAATCATAGGTAGTGATAATTATTGTTAGTATGAAATACTATGAACAATTTTATGTATAAGATCATATGATTCACTTTGCTTAATATGATAGCATACCTGAAGCTGTTTTCTATCAAGATGAGCATAGTTAAAAACTGAGTCCTAATTCAATGAAAAGAATTACTGTGTGCTTACATTCAAGAATTATAACTTCTGAATATAAAGGGAAAAGGAGTTAGGAGTATTCTTAAGGGAAAGAGAAAAACAGAAAAGGATTAAAAGACCTCGCTTTGAGTAGGTTTCTGCTTGTAATTCAGTTTTAAAATAAGTAGGTGAGTAAGAACAACCTAGAGTAAAAGCAGACTATAACTTAAGAAAAATAAGCATTGTCAGAAGATACACCACAAATAGAGAGCAGAAAAATTGAATAAAATCCTATTGTAATATTGCAGATATACTGCTGCTAGCAGAAAGTAATAAGGTTAGCAGCCATACGCTATAAGGAGTAAGGTACTAGTTTGACTCTGAAGTTAAAAGACGCAGCATAAAAAGATGTTGTGTTTAAAATATAAAATAAAAAGATTGAAAAAATATTGAAGAATAACTTTATAAGCAAAAGATAGGTTTTGGAAAAGTAAACTCTATGTAACCTGCTTTATGAACTTTCTACAAGCCTGCCCTTGAGAGGATCAGTGCTTGAGGCCAAGAGGCCTTCATTGGCAAGAAGCGGGATTTTTTTATCAGAAGGCTTATAGTATCAAGGCTAGAAGTATTTTCAAAAAGAAGAAGGAAGGACAGAATAGAAATGGTCTAATTCCAAAATATATTAAGATAGTTAGTTGCCGGGCGGAACAAGCACGTAAGATACAGGTGTAAGGAAAGTTCTAGGGAACATTAATCACTATTAAACTTGGCAAGAAAAGAGGTGTCTCCAGCAAGCTGGTTTTAGCCAGTATGTGTATAGCTGAAAATACAGGGTCATCTGGATGTCAATTAAGTTCAAGCTACCAGGGGCCCATAGGAGAAAAACATTACAGCTTTACAGCTCAGTAAAATAGTTAGGTTTTCCATAAGGAGAAAACTCTACACTAAAAAGATATAAGATGGAAGTTCCCTATAATACTGGCTAAACACACACCAGTAAGGAAAGGAAACTAATTTGAAAGTGAGATGACATGAAGGGAATATATTTTGAAAGCCAAGTTCATGTAATCAATTATAACCATTATAAACTATAAACTGCTATATTATGATATAAACTGTTGGTGTTGCATATATTCAAAAAAACACCACTTTTCTTATATTGGTTTGCATATATTTAAAACACACTCCTTTTATAATGCACCCATATTAAGTAGTGAATCAAGGTTGCAGGATTTTGTGAACTCTGCTTCACCTAACTTTTCAGATGAAGGAGGGGGGCCAAGAATGAGTGGATGAGAACATGGGCTAGTGTTGATTTGTTGGCATATGACTTTAATTGAGTCTGAAGAGTTGGTTGAATTCTTTAGAGATTACTGTTTGCCAAGAGATAAGGACTGTCAATATAGATTGATGATTGAATCTAATTGGGGCCTCCCATTGCTTTCAATGGGACGAAAATTGTATAAAACCCTGGGCTGATCACACTGAGGCACCACAATCAAGACTTGGCAGAGCCACGTGGTCCATCCTTTGCAGATCTCTACAGAACAGTCCTTCTCTTTTGTTCACGCTTACTCTTCCTTATAATAGGAGGTAAGCATATTAATGGTATTATTGTATCTTGCATTTATTGGTTATATTGCTATGAGGTTTTGAAACTATGTTTTAGTATTGAGAGGTTATATTGAATGTGCTAAAACATAGCAGTGGGTGCTTGTAGGCTTTGTGCTTAGCCAGCCTGAGGGCTGCACTGAATACATATAATTGTATTATGTTATTGAAGTATTAAATGCTGAAACTTGTAATAAACTTAGGATTGCTAATTATTGTTACATGTTTTCGGTTTTGGTAGTATGCTAAACTACTAAACCAATATTAAAGGCATTTTAATAAACCGAAGGAGCGCTGATGTTGCTCTGATTCGTAAAACTTTGAATAAATGAGTCTGAGTGATTTTCTTGATTAAATAAAAGGTTTTAAGGACACACCGCTCGTCCAGTGCTCGAACATAAACCACTAGGAGTTTTAAACATCTCTGTCCTCCTTAACGTCTCCCCTGAGTTAAGAGTGTGTGCAGAGCGAATAATATAATAAAAGAGAACGTGAAAAGTGAAAACGTGACAGTTGGCGCCCGACCGTGGGGCGAGCGAAATAAACGGTCCACAAAATAAACCTAATCTAGAAAACACTAATAAATACAATCGACCAATAATAATTAAAATTGTTTAACATTTTGAAACGCGTTACTAAAATAGTTTAAACATTTTAATTCCATCACGTAATTTTGTAAAGTGAATTGCGTATGGGCATTTAAACTCCGGAAACCCGGGTTGTGACGCAACCCCAGATGCGGCAACCTCACTCGTGCACAAATCTTCCGGTAAAATAAAGTCTAGCAAACAAAAGAGGACGTTGAACGGCTATTATAAATAGTAAAAAATAGGGCTACTCTAAATGGCATCTGCAAAAGTTTTGAAGAAAATTTCTTGAGATAAATAACCAATTGGAAGAAAGGGCTCACGAGTTATAGACAGATTATCTCAAATAGACAGAGAAATGAATATTGATGATAATCTGGAAAGCGCTCGGATAGGGGGGAACAGGATGAGATGGAGTCTCAATTTTCCTCCTCTGAGTCAGAAAGGGGGAAGAAACTGCTAACAAAAAAAACGAGTATGTGAAAGTAAGCTGTTACTTGCCTTAATGTGTCCAAAGAAAGAAAGAAAATAAGTTAAGCAAGCAAAGGAATAAATCTGATGAAAAAAAAAAACTGCAAGAGAAAACTCAGTAAAACTGCCTTGGGAAGCTGCAACTAGCAGAGAGGAGAGAGCACCGGCTCCACCCACTAATTCATGTGACTTGCGATCAGGTCCTAAAGGGATGCGAGCACAGAAAGTAACAAACTCTGAAAAACTTAGAGCGCTGAATACGTTAGACAACCAATGTATAATTTATTGGCTGTTACAGCTAATGTCTGCCAAGAAATAAATAATAATGAAAACCTCTTACATGGAGGAGGTGTGGTTAGAGCCCTGTCTGATGCAAGCGATTTAAAAATTCAGGAAGAAAGTTACGATTGGATTAAAAAAAAAAAAAAAAAGGTAAATTTAGAAGTGATGTAACTGCAATTCATATGTTACCCGCATTTGTTATTATTCATGGAAGTCGGTCCTAGAGAAGGAATGCTGAATTCAGTTAAAAAATTAAGTGAAGCAGTGTTAGCAGCCTTGATACAGCCTCTGCTTGTAATGCAAGTGAGGAATGTTTAGTTCACCCAAAGGGGCGGTAACCTGCAGGGAGAGAGAGAGAGCTCACAGACTGCACCAGCTTGTGAGTATAATGAGGAGGGGGTCTTGGAGAGCCCAGAGATCGGGAATGCACAGAGAGCAGACCTAAAATAACAGACTGAAAGACATAGCAGACGTTCGATTTTTAACCCATTAGCAGCAGAAGCAGTTGAGATTATGATAGAGAAGGTGGAAGATTATTTGAAATATTGGAATTAATAAAGATAATGATACAGAAATAAATAATTATATTACATTATATAATTTAATACAATAAAATAAATAAATAAATTAATTAATTAGAATTAAATTAAATTAAATTAAATTAAATTAGATTAAGCATCAGGGTATGAAGCTGAGTACAGCCTATAAAGAAAAAGTTAGCAGTATTTCTTCCCCAAAAACAATAAAGCAACTCCAAGCCGTGATGGGGTTGTTTAATTATGCGAGAAACACTGTAACAGGATACTCAGTCCTGGCAGCCCCGTTGTATCGAAAGATTTCCCACGGTAACACTGAGGGAAAAGGGGTCTCGTGGACAGAAGAAGACGAACTTAGGCTAACGCAGCTTAAGACGTTAATACAAGAAGCGCAGGATATTACCACTCGAGTCAGTGGTAAGTCCTTGGAAGCCTACTTCCATATTGGTGAACAAGCTGCAGTAGTGGTAGTGAAAAAATAAAGGGATGAAATGCCAATAAAAAATTTGGGTTTCAATTTCACAAGCACAGAAAAGCAGTTTTGTTATGAAGAAAGAATGTTGACTGCCCTCACTAAAGTAGCACCGTCCTTGTTCAACCTAGCTCAGGATGATCTTATTGAAGTTTTCAGTGATACCCCAGGACTAGCTACCCTAACAAAGGGATCACTGATAAACACGAAAGCGCTGAAATTAATGTGGAATAGATGGATTACTTTGCTAGCTGATCCGAAAAATAGTCTTTTACCACCGTCTCTGAGCTAGCCTCTAACCTCAGAAGTAAATTCCTTCACCTTCCCCGTTTCAAAAATGGGAGGAATGAACTATCCCAGCAGGACAGCCGTTTGTGCCTGACTGGTTAATCTTCTCAGATGGATCCTGTCAAAAAATTGAGGGCATTCCAGTTTGTGGAATAGGGATATCCGTCGGAAGAGATCGGAATGGAATTTATGAGGAAACGTAACACCACTCTGAAGTGGTATCAGGTCGATCCGCTCAAGTAGCAGAAGCTAAAGCCCTATTGAAGGGATTACAAATGGCTCAAAATTTGGGGACGCCCAGTGAGACCATATTATTAATTACAGACTCAAGTTACTGCACCCAAGCATTCAATATTCACTCTCTAGCATGGAAAGAGAATGGTTACTCTGACCATAAGGGTAAAAACAATATATGGAAAGAGCAGGTCACATTGAGGAGCAAAGAAAGTAACTATAGCCACCAGAGGGGAAATAACTATAGTAGGAAATAATCGTTGATGAATTAGCGAAAGAGCAGTACAAGGTCATCAAAATTTGACCTTTTGAGCATCAGCAGCAAAACTGATCAATTTGCTAGCTGATAGCCAGCTGTTGTCTGAGTTCCCCTGGACGGGGGACAGATACCAGTTGGAACAGGGAATTCTATACCGACTGTTTAAAACAAGCAAAAGGATAGTACCCCTAAAGCAAGCCGACAGGCCATATTACTGGCAGCTCATCAAGGAGCAGGTGCCTTGCATAGTGCACTTAAGGGAACTTTACATCAGTTGCGAGATTACTGGTGGACTGAACTGCATGCTGAAACTGTGGAGATCTGCAGAGGATGTTTGCCCTGCCTACAACACATTCAGAAACCAAAAGGAACAAAGTAAGAATTGCACCTGGAAATATTTCATTAAATATTTTCATGAATGAGTTTTTAAGAATCAAATACATATTTGAATTACAGACTGCATGAAAAAATCAAAGACTTTATTCATTTGACAAATGATTAAGGAAAAGAAAGTATACAGTATACTATTTAACTCTAGAGTATACATTAAATAAATGAAATTCTGTTTATAACAATTTAAAAGAAAAATGTTATTGCAGTTTACTAGTAATTCTGTAATGGTTATAAGTAAAGCCTAGCATGGTTTCATCTTATTTTATTACATGAATTGGGAAAACAAAAATAAGAATAAAACTTAAAAATAAATAATTAGTAATAATACATTTGAACAGTAATGAAAGTAAAAACTTTTATATTATAAATGTGATTATTTTACTGGTTACATCGTTAAAATAAAACTAAAGCTTTTGTGTTTTGTTTTGCAAAAGGAATGTAACAGAATTGTTGTCTTGACTTGACAGGTAAAGCAAAACCATGCAATGAGAATGATAGGGATTTAAGAGAGCAGTTTGGAAAGTACAAAATGCTTATGACTGTTTATTGAGAAAGTGTGTTAATATACACTTTGCTTTTTTTGAAACACAGAAGGCAGCTTTTTGTATTGCAGAACTATTGAAAAAAAAAAAGTACAATGAATATTTTTTTTTTTTAACACTTTCTTAAATTCAGTTTTGATGTGCTCTGGTTGTTTTTGACAAATGGAAAAGATAAGAAGCTTGGTCTTTGTGTTTTAAATATGTACTAACTTTTGTAAGTCTGTAACCAGAACTGAAAGAAGGAGTGAACCTTGCTTGGAAACCATGACAACACTGATAAACAAGTCAGCTGGGAGCCACTTTAACTCTTTAGGTGCAGGTATAGTGGAAGAAGTTAATAGGTATGCTATTGCAAGCAATGAAATGTTATACGTTTGAAAAAAATAAGGACTTTTAACCTGTCTTGGTTTTAGTGATTATATATAATTGATTAACAACTATGGGTTTTGTAACATCAATTGATAAAATAACATCAAGAAATGTGGAAGTTTATTCTTTAAGTCTGGGTGATATATTCATTTTAACAGATATATCTGCTTGTAATAAGACAAAGAAAACTTGCACTCATATTTCAATAGAGACCTTGTGAATAAATAATCAAACGATGAAACAGGTCATTGAAGGAGAAGCAAGTGCTTTTTTCTCTGTTACGAGCTGATTTCCAAGAGAATAATAATAATAATAAAAATACATTTAAAAATTATAATATAAAATAAAATAAATAAGCAAGAACCCATAGCATAAGCATTGGAAATTGCTGAACAGGTTCCTTATGACCCGGTGATTTATAGGGATTCATTTACATAGGATGATATTTAAATACTTTTCCAGCAGACCCTACTGTATAGATAGATATATATTTATGAGCAGGGAATGACAAACATCCATTTCATAAAGCAGCAGGGATTCTGGAAACTGTTTGAAATATTTAATATAACAAGAATAATGAGAATTTAAAAAAAAAAAAAAAAAAATGTGAACAATGTTGTTATACTGCACCTGGCTTTCCTCTGTTCGTGTTCTTTATGAGGAGCAGGGCCGGGGTTTGAATCTGAGTCTCTCGAGGAACCTGAAGGGGATCTGTCACGGGTGACCTCAACCAGTTATTGTGTGTAGTAAGAAATTGGATTCCTTTGCATGGAGAATTTCAGTGGCTAGAGTTCACGGCTCCTCGATTGATTAAGATTCAGTTGTATTAAGTCTGCCCACTAATAATGTAGAGCAAAATAGGTATTGTGGTGTTTGCAGAGCCGACCCGAGCTGAACCCAAGACAGAAGTGGAGTCCTGCTGGGAACGAGCTGAAACATTGGACATGGACTGGATGATTTAAAAATGAAATGTATTAATGAGATGATATGTGCTGTAACCATTTGTAATGTTTGAATAATCTTTAGTCTGTAACAAATACTGTAAAGTGCTCTCTCTGTAAGACCGTATAACAGAATCTGGTACAACTTGATACACTGGCCGGCCTTGAGCAGTCTCTTATTAAAATTGGCACGATTCCCAGAATTTAGGGCTAAAATTTTTAATACTTTTCAGCTTGAATACAGAATAATGCTATACTAATAAATACATGTTAAAATGTTTGTTTTAAATGGTATAGATTGTTGTGGTAACATATAATCATAGGTAGTGATAATTATTGTTAGTATGAAATACTATGAACAATTTTTATGTATAAGATCATATGATTCACTTTGCTTAATATGATAGCATACCTGAAGCTGTTTTCTATCAAGATGAGCATAGTTAAAAACTGAGTCCTAATTCAATGAAAAGAATTACTGTGTGCTTACATTCAAGAATTATAACTTCTGAATATAAAGGGAAAAGGAGTTAGGAGTATTCTTAAGGGAAAGAGAAAAACAGAAAAGGATTAAAAGACCTCGCTCTGAGTAGGTTTCTGCTTGTAATTCAGTTTTAAAATAAGTAGGTGAGTAAGAACAACCTAGAGTAAAAAGCAGACTATAACTTAAGAAAAATAAGCATTGTCAGAAGATACACCACAAATAGAGAGCAGAAAAATTGAATAAAATCCTATTTAATATTGTTGATATGCTGCTAGCAGAAAGTAATAAGGTTAGCAGCCATACGCTATAAGGAGTAAGGTACTAGTTTGACTCTGAAGTTAAAAGACGCAGCATAAAAAGATGTTGTGTTTAAAATACAAAAATAAAAGGATTGAAAAAATAATGAAGAATAACTTTATAAGCATAAAAGCAGGTTTTGGAAGAGTAAACTCTGTGTAACCTGTCTTTGAACTTTCTATCAGCCTGCCCTTGGAGGATCAGTGCTTGCCAATGGAAGGCTTCATTGGCAAAGAGCTGGAATTTTTTTATCAGAATTTATAGTGTCAAGGCCGGATTTTTTCAATTTAAAAGAAGGAAGACAGAATAGAAATGGTCTTAGCATATTAAGATAGTTAGTTGTCGGGCGGAACAAGCACGTAAGATACAGGTGTAAGGAAAGTTCTAGGGAACATTAATCACTATTAAACTTGGCAAGAAAAGAGGTGTCTCCAGCAAGCTGGTTTTAGCCAGTATGTGTATAGCTGAAAATACAGGGTCATCTGGATGTCAATTAAGTTCAAGCTACCAGGGGCCCATAGGAGAAAAACATTACAGCTTAACAGCTCAGTAAAAAGTTAGGTTTTCCATAAGGAGAAAACTCTACACTAAAAAAGATATAAGATGGAAGTTCCTATAATACCTGGCTAAACACACACCTGTAAGGAAAGAAGGAAACTAATTTGAGTGAGATGACATGAAGGGAATATATTTTTGAAAGCCAAGTTCATGTAATCAATTATAACCATTATAACTATAAACTGCTATATTATATATAAACTGTTGGTGTTATATACAAAAACTGTTGGTGTTGCATATATATTTAAACACCACTCCTTTTATAATGCACCCATATTAAGTAGTGAATCAAGGTTGCAGGGATTTTGTGAACTCTGCTTCACCTAACTTTTCAGATGAAGGAGGGGGCCAAGAATGAGTGGATGAGAACATGGGCTAGTGTTGATTTGTTGGCATATGACTTTAATTGAGTCTGAAGAGTTGGTTGAATTCTTTAGAGATTACTGTTTGCCAAGAGATAAGGACTGTCAATATAGATTGATGATTGGATCTAATTGGGGCTTCCCATTGCTTTCAATGGGACTAAAATTGTATAAAAACCCTGGGCTGATCACACTGAGAGGGCACCACAATCTTAGCTTGGCAGAGCCACGTGGTCCATCCTTTGCAGATCTCACAAGAACAGTCCTTCTCTTTTGTTCACGCTTACTCTTCCTTATAATAGGAGGTAAGCATATTAATGGTATTATTGTATCTTGCATTTATTGGTTATATTGCTATGAGGTTTTGAAACTATGTTTTAGTATTGAGAGGGTTATATTGAATGTGCTAAAACATAGCAGTGGGTGCTTGTAGGCTTTGTGCTTAGCCAGCCTGAGGGCTGCACTAAATACATATAATTGTATTATGTTATTGAAGTATTAAATGCTGAGCTTGTAATAAACTTAGGATTGCTAATTATTGTTACATGTTTTGGGTTTTGGTAGTATGCGCAAAACTACTAAACCAATATTAAAGGCATTTTAATAAACCGAAGGGCGCTGATGTTGCTCTGATTCGTAAAACTTTGAATAAAATGAGTCTGAGTGATTTTCTTGATTAAATAAAAGGTTTTAAGGACACACCGCTCGTCCAGTGCTCGAACATAAACCACTAGGAGTTTTAAACATCTCTGTCCTCCTTAACGTCTCCCCTGAGTTAAGAGTGTGTGCAGAGCAATAATATAATAAAAGAGCGTGAAAAGTGAAAACGTGACAGTCTCTTAAGGTCCATCACAGGCAAACAGTCCTGATCATCAATCTGTTAAGGAGAAAAGCAAAAAAAACATATATAATTAAGGAATGTCCAGCAAGGATGTAGTCCATTTTTGAAAACTTGTCTTTATCCATATTGTTTCTACACGGGGGACCAAGGACTTTTATAAAACCTGCTTGTGCTTCATGTGTGAAAATGTCTTAAGATTGATTTGCCTATTTGATAGACTGCAGTCTCATTCATTAGACCACACTGCACACACACAGGGTGCAGTATGGTCAATTGTCTTACTAAGAAAGCCCAGTGTAGCCTTTGGTTTTCTCTTAGCAGTCAGTGCTCAGACCCAGAAAGCAAGCACAAGTAGTGTTTCCCCTTTGACAGTCTCCAGTGTTTGACACTGAACGTATGTGACTCTGTAAGCTGTAAAGCAGCTGTCCAGGGTGCTGACGTGAGCTGATCAGTGCATACAGGTTTCCCCATTTGATCCCCTGAGCTCTAGGCAATGGATATCCACACTTTGCATTTCCTGGCAGCAATGTCTACTCATCCTATACTTCTTTTTCTGTTTTGCATTAGTTCTGACTATAGGGCAGCTGTTTGCTTTTTTTAACCTGCATTTTTTCTTATGAAAAAGGATGCCCTTTCTACTACTACTACTGTTGGATATTATAAAACAAAGGACTGAGAAAGAGAACACAATGACAAAAGTGTGTTCCTATAGAGAATGATTAAGAGTTAACTAATAAAGTGCATAGCCATACAGCTTATTTTGCAAGACTG
This sequence comes from Huso huso, assembly GCA_036884735.1. Lineage (NCBI taxonomy): Eukaryota > Metazoa > Chordata > Actinopteri > Acipenseriformes > Acipenseridae > Huso > Huso huso. The sequence goes on from JAHFZB010000065.1 coordinate 325,654, forward strand.
GTTCTCTACCACAGGATCTCAAAGTATCTAAATGGATGAACATCATCTCAAATTGTAGCTATGTAGAAGACAAACTGTAGACAACAAAACAGGCTGCAGACATTAAGTAATGGGACCGTGCTGACTGACTCATGGTATTCACAGAGCTGTACAAGTTTGAACTTTTTTTGCAACAGTCAACGACAGCTCATTATAAATCTAGTAGGAGAACTTTACGATAAAATAAGCACCACAGCTACAGTGATGCATCTTTGTGGATCTTTAAAATTTCTGCAACTGTTGTACTGATTGGGTGAAAATAGATGTTACATTCAGAACTGTCGGGGTGAAGGAAATATTGATCCATTTATAAAATGTATCTTTAAGGAGCACATTTCAATGAGAATTCACTTAACACAAGCCCACTTAAAAAAAAAAAAACGAAGTCACAAACTTCTATGTTCTTCGGGTGTTTCCATAATGATTTACGATATGGCATTGTATGACAACCTTACCCAAACAATCAGCTACAGTTCATAAGCTACATTAATCAGTGCAGTGACAAATATACAAACTCAGTAGAAAATTGAACTAGTTTAACAATGTGTGTGCTTTAGGAAAATATATTGGGAGGCTACATATTTTTAATCCTGGGACCTAGTTAGGGGTACAAAGATAATAATAATAATAATAATAATAATTTGGCTTCATCTAAGGTGACTAACGATGGATACATGTGTTACTGTACAGTGCTTTATATATCCAGGGAAACAAAAGTCACCAAATGTAACAAAATAATAGTGTAATCCGTGCCGTAGCTTACACAGTGTAATAGTAAGTACAGTAGTTTATAATACAGGAACTTACACCATACAAAATACCATGTAAAGGTTAAATGTAATAAAATAAATTAAGTGTAGAAATACAAACTAATATTCACATACAGGAACATGGGATGGCAGCAGATAGAGAGCAGGGGGTTAGAGCACAGGAGGATCTACAAGTGCAGTCTAAACACATGAGCTTTGAGGGAGTGTTGGGAGGTGGAGAGAGACAGTGCAGTCCTCATGTTTTCAGCTGGTTCTACATAAATACTATAGCTAGTACAGAATGCAGTTCATGAAACATTTGTGAGCGGTTTTATATAGACATGTAAATCCCCATATATATATATATATATATATATATATATATATATATATATATATATATATATATATATATATATATATATATATATATATATATATATATATATATATATATATACTGTATATATATAACTGTAATAACACACATCTTTCAAAAATCTTTTGTGAAAGGTGTAACAAATTGACTACCTACCTACTACCTGTTACACACAATAACCCCACTTGCTGTCTTTGGGATAATCACTGGTTGTTGCACACCACGAGCCTATGTCACTATTCTTTAGTGTGCATTCAAAGTAAATCTTCTTTTCATAGTAAAAGGGGAAGACGCACTCTCTTCCGGGATCATTGCCACCCACTGTGAAAATGCCTGCAGGAAAATGTGTACAACATTAATTTGCAATGAATCAGAATTGGTCCTAGTGCTGTATGATCACAGGAACATCTTTCCTAGTTGCGCTTCAACAACAAACAATGTTTGAGCTGCACAATCCTGTTTAACAGTAAGAAAGTGACCAGGCTATGTTGAGCTGTTGTGTGTCTGTAGGGTGGGCAGACTCAGGGTTTAGTCTCACTTACACTATAGGTTTATAGGTTGTAATAGGTTGCAGTTAAACTGTAGCTAAATTACATTTTAAATGAATTAAACAACTTGTACCCTTATTTTATGTTCTACCTATGCATCATTTCATGTCTAAGCATGACAACTGGACAATGAGTTTTAAGAGATCTTCATAACAAGTAATTTACCCAAGATTTATTTATTTATTTCACCTGAGTAAATCTGTGAATCAATAAACAAATCTTTTGAATCGATTCACAAAACTGAACTGAATCAAGTCAGCCAAAGGAATTGATCTGCACATCCCTATTCAACGGGGTTATCGGAAATGGAAACATAAAAGTTAGTGGGAGCCTGACCGAGGTGATTACTGAACTTTTAAAATTTATTATAGTTCAGCTCTTTGTTAAACCTTTAAAAAAATGTGTACCAAATGATGTTGTGTACAGCAAACACAAGTGCAAATGCTACATCATTGTAAAAAGTCAATTATTTTTAGAAACTCCCCATCACAGTACATTTGTTTAATCTTTCCACAATAAATGCACTAAAGATGTCAGTATGGGTTAATGTAAAATTTAAACGTGTGTCCTTTTCTTCCCCCTACAGGCTACATGTAAAAAGCAGCAGTAATACACCATCTTGTGAGAAGCTGTAGCAATCTTTGATAGTTGATTGTTAATATTAGTGTCCAAAATGTTGTTAATAATCCCCTTGGGGAAACTTCAACTATCAAGTTTGTTCTAGATCAAATCTCCTAGTTATGTTGTATTTTTTGTGAAAATGGGATGAAGTCATGTGGAAGAAATAGTACAATATTGAAAGGAAATCTGCCCATGTGTCTCAAGAGGAAAGTATTTGACCAATGCATACTACCAGTACTCGCCTATGGCTCCAAAACCTGGTCATTAAACGTGAAAATGACACAAAAACAAACATCCCAAGGAAGCATGGAAAGATGCATGGGGAATACCAAGAAGAGAAAGAAACAAATAAATGGATCCAAGAACACACAACGATATGAGTGAAGATGTTAAAATGGCAATGGGCGGGACACTTTGCAAGAACAGATCAGAGATGGTCTAAAGAATCTGTGGATCCCAAGAGAGCAGAAACGACTGAGAAGACGACATAGAAAAGGGGAGGATCAGATCAGAAGCTTTTGTGGAATAACCTGGGAAAAAGAAGCTGCAGATTGAGACAAGTGTAAGAATCTTAGGGAGGCCAGCAGTAGATAGACAAAGGCTGAAGATGAGATATATATATATATTAGATCAAAGAGCCAGCTGCCCAACGTTTCAATATGTTGTACATATCTTTCTCAAGGGAGCCTGTGTTTGAATCAAAACATTGGAGGTATTTATAGGTTTTTGACGGCATGACAACTACTTGTTGTTTACATTCAAATCCATGATTTATTCTTACATGATGTAATGCTGTTCTATATATTGTGACATCATTTCTACTTCTATCTTTTGAATCTGTATTCATTCTAATTAACATTACTTTATATAAACTTATATTTTTATTATATCATGCAATGCTGGCTCTGAGGATCAGTCTTGATTTGGCCTCCCCAGCGCATCAGCATGCACAACTTTTGAATTAATGTTTGTTTATTTATTTAAATGTTATATATTTATTGAAGTTAATTAGTTCATTCTTTTCTGTTGAGTCCCGCTGGCATCATCGTGTTCAGTCTATTTATCCATTTACTTTCTTTTATTCTTCTATATGTCGCATTGTCTAATCTTAGTTGTTCTAATACTACAAACTTTACATCATTTATGTCATGTCCTTGACTGCTGAAGTGCTGTACTATTGGTTCATTCATTTTTTTTTTGTTTGTAATTCTTATTAACAAATGTAAAATAACTGTTCTCTAAAACTACGTTGATCATGTTCAGCACCTCTGCTGTTGGTATTGATTTATCTAGTCTATTATCTAGTGCTTTTTGACAAGCTTCTAAAGTTTTTTTACGAGGGACACTTGGGTACAAGGATTTTACATCCATGCAAAATAAAATTGTATTCTCTGGAAGGTTGTGTTTAGTGATTCAAGTCTTTTTAAAAATTGTGTTGTATCCTTAACATAACTTGGTAATGTCTCAACGTGCGACCTAAGTTGTTTTTCTGCTATTTCAGCTATTATGTGTGTTGGATTATCAATTTTACTGACTATCATTCGCATAGGGTTTTTTTTTTGTGCATTTTAGGATTTCCTCTTGCTAGGCCTGTTCTTGCATTATTTGGCTGCATGTATTTTTTTTTTTAATTTTGATATAATTCCTTTTTTATTGTATAGTCTCTCATAATTTCCTTAACCTCTTTTACCGATTTATTGATCTCATTGCTTTTAACTTCTTCATATGTATCTGTATTATTTAATTCACATTCTACAGATTTCAAATAGTCATCTGTGTTCATTATAACTATTCCTGAGCCTTTATCTGCTGGTCTTCTCATTATATCATCTTATCATTTAACAAATCAGTCATAGCTTGTTCTTCAATATTGGTTAAATTAAGTTACATCTTTTCTTTAGTCCGACTATTTCTTGTTTAACTTTTATAGATAGAACATAAAGTTTACAATCAAGAGGAGGCCATTTGGCCCATCTTGCTCGTTTGGTTGTTAGTAGCTTATTGATCCCAAAATCTCATCAAGCTGCTTCTTAAAGGATCCCAGGGTGTCAGCTTCAACAACATTACTTGGGAGTTGGTTCCAGACCCTCACAATTCTGTGTAAAAAAAAGTGCCTCCTATTTTCTGTTCTGAATGCCCCCTTTATCTAATCTCCATTTGTGACCCCTGGTCCTTGTTTCTTTTTTCAGGTCAAAAAAGTCCCCTGGGTCGACACTGTCTGTACCTTTTTAGGATTTTGAATGCTTGAATCAGATCACCGCGATAGTCGTCTTTTTCAAGACTGAATAGATTAAATTATTTTAGCCTGTCTGCATACGATATGCCTTTTAAACCTGGGATAATTCTGGTTACTCTTCTTTGCACTCTTTCTAGAATAGCAATATCCTTTTTGTAATGAGGTGACCAGAACTGAACACAATATTCTAGGTGAGGTCTTACTAATGCATTGTAAAGTTTTAACATTACTTCCCTTGATTTAAATTCAACACTTCTCACAATATATCCGAGCATCTTGTTGGCCTTTTTTATAGCTTCCCACATTGTCTAGATGAAGACATTTCTAAGTCAACATAAACTCCTAGGTCTTTTTCATAGATTCCTTCAATTTCAGTATCTCCCATATGATATTTATAATGCACATTTTTATTGCCTGCGTGCAGTACTTTACACTTTTCTCTATTAAATGTCATTTGCCATGTGTCTGCCCAGTTCTGAATGCTGTCTAGATCATTTTTGAATGACCTTTGCTGCTGTAAGTGTTTGCCACTCCTCCTATTTTTGTGTCATCTGCAAATTTAACAAGTTTGCTTACTATACTAGAATCTAAATCATTAATGTAGATAAGGAATAGCAGAGGACCTAATACTGATCCCTGTGGTACACCACTGGTTACCTCGCTCCACTTTGAGGTTTCTCCTCTAATCAGTACTTTCTGTTCTATTTGTTAACCACTCCCTAATCCATGTGCATGCATTTCCTTGAATCCCTACTGCGTTCAGTTTGAGAATTAATCTTTTTATGCAGGACTTTGTCAAAAGCTTTCTGGAAATCTAAATAAACCATGTCGTATGCTTAGCAATTATCCATTGTCGATGTTGCATCCTCAAAAAATCAAGCAGGTTAGTTAGACACGATCTCCCTTTCCTAAAACCATGCTGACTGTCTCCCATATTGTATTGGGAAAATTACTCTCTACTGTCTGTACACTTTGATGGCTTTGCTAGGTCCGTAGGACAAACAGAACTTTAGTTATAGAATAATGTGTTTTTTGCTTTTATAAGTATATTATATAAAATATAGAAATAAAGTATAAAGATATGTTTGTGGTTTCAGCGGACAAGACTTGTGGGGAGTTCGCATATTTAGCTGATGTCGCATCAGCTAATGTAAAGACCAATCAGTATGCTTATAAGGGACCAACTTCCCATAGCAACTGACTCAACAAACCAATAACCAATAGAAGAAGTTGGTAAACAAGACTCAAAATAAACCACAAGTCTCGTCTGGCTGCCTACAGGTGTTGAAGCAAGATGCTTGCATGCGATTAACTAGTACGCTCAGAACAACTGCCTATATAAGGGGAAGATAAAAATAGAAGCGGAGAGCTTCTTTACGATTGCTTGCAGAGCCTGTGTTGCTCTGTTGAAACTCCAGTCTGCAGACTTAATAAAAGCTTTTGTTGTACTCCACTTTGTCTGTTCTGTTCTACAGAGTCTCTGTTATAGGGTCTGGAAATGAAACTTCCACCACAATATATAGGTAATTTTCTATTTTGGATCTTATTATAGTTTACATATAACAGAAGTCAGGCTGGTTCGGTTTTGTCTTCCTTTTTGTGGATCGGTATTATGTTTGCAATTTTCCAGTCTGTCGGTACAACCCCTGTGTCAAGAGACCCGTTGCATGATCTTGGTTAGCGGTTTGTAAATAACTTCTTTCATTTCTTTGAGTACTATTGGGAGGATCTCATCCGCCCAGGGATTTGTTTTTAAGAGCTCCTAGTCCCTTTAACACTTCTGCCTCTGTTATGCTAAAGTTATTTAAAATTGGATAGGAACAGGTCGACATGTGCGGCATGTTCGTGTCCTCCTTTGTAAAAACCTTTGAAAAGTAATCATTTAATATATTTGCTGTTTTTTTCTTCGTCTGTGATTTTGCCATTTGTGTCTCTTAGACATTTAACCTCCTCTTTGAATGTTCTCTTGCTGTTATAATATTGGAAAAACATTTTGGAATTGGTTTTAGCCCCCTTAGCAATGTTCATTTCTATCTCTTGGCCTTTCTAACTTCTTTTTTGACTTGTTTGCAGTTCCAAGTACTCTTTCTGTGTACTTTTTTTTTTTGGTCCCTTTTTAAACGCTCTATAAAGTGCCTTTTTTATATATATATATATATATATATATATATATATATATATATATATATATATATATATATATATATATAAATAAATATTTATTATATATATATATATATATATAATATAAAATAAAATTCAGAAGGCAGAACACAGCTCTACCCCAAATCTTTTATAAAGACTGTCGGACTCGAAGCTTCTGAAAGAGTTCAACAAAAGGTATGCCAATACCCACAGGCAGTGACAGGATGACTCGCCATGAGTGAAGAGATGGGAGCCAAACCTTTATTATTATTATTATTTGTTTATTGGCAGGCGCCTTTATCCAAGGCGACCAGGGTGTGAACTATGCATCAGCTGCAGAGTCACTTACACCACGTCTCACCCAAAGATGGAGCACAAGGAGGTTGAGTGACTTGCTCAGGGGGTTACACAATGTGGTCAGTGGCTGAGGTGGGATTTGAACCAGGGACCTCCTGGTTACAAAGCCCTTTCTTTAACCACTGGACCACACAGCCTCCTAGATTCCTCCCAGCACCGGCAGCCGCCATAAAAAAAGATTCCCCAGCTCACCTGGACACAACATTAGCAAACTACAGGACGATTTTTAATGAAATCAAGTCCTTCATGCAAACCATGGTCGATTCAATGGATGACATCAAATCCAGATTGGACAAACTGGAGCAGGCAGCCACAACTACAGCACCCGCCACTGCCCCCCAACAATAATACCCCTTCCACAGCCACCATGTTGACTTCTGGTCTACAATCCCTGGCCGTGGTAGCAGACCCTTCAGCCTGGCTACAGCAGTAACTGGACACCATCCTTCATTCATCACCCCACCGCACTTCTCAGCATCCATCCGCAAGAACATCGTGGAGGGTAAGGACATAAATCTAATTTCAATTTTAATTGCCACCACAGAGTTTTCAGCGGCCTACATACCCACACATGCAGAGTGTTTTCCTCTATGGCACATTCCACATCTCTCTGCCCCAAAGCTGCAGATCGTAGACCAGCACAAAGTATAAATTACCACACTTCAACTCCCTGCTACAGTAATCGGGTTCCAGCACCAAACCCTATCCATGGCTCATCGTTTCCCGACTATTCTTCTGTAGCGGATAGATACAGACGAGGTATCAGCTACACAGGTAACGGGTAAGTATGTAATAATTTCAACAATGCAATCTGCTTTCAAAATAATCTTTACCACTCATAAAAGTATTCTCTCCCACACACATCCCAGCCCTGACTGATGTGCTCCAGGACAACCAGGAAAAATAGTTTGTCAACCGACTCAACTGCCTTTGGAACTGATTTTCTACTGGATTAGCTTCTTTCATGTCTCTGTCAACAAGAACCAGGAACCTCAACACGTTCATCAATATTTCCACAGAAGCAAGGAAGGGCATCAAATCAATCAAACAATCTTTATTTTATATAGCGCCTTTCATAGTGGACCACCATCACAAAGTGCTTAATCCAACATTGGAATGGGCTATCCTTATTCCAGGACGAATTAATTTCAGCCCCCCCACGATCTCTGCCTTTTACTGATGCTTCCTTTAGGATTCGGGGAAATCCTTGGGACAGAATGACTGTTAAGACTTGTCCCCCCCTCCTGAAGGCATCGGCACTACTGGGAATCTACCCAATCATAGCAGCAGCTCACATGTGGGATCATCAATGGATAAGGCATTTTACAGTGATAACATGTCAATTGTCTACATCATTAATAAAGGCTGATTCTCATCCCCTTTGATCATGCAGCTACTCAGAAGACTAATATGGATCTCGGTATCGAACAATTTCAGTATTCAAGCCAAACACATACCAGACACCCACAAAAACGCAATCAATGCACTTTTTCGTTTACAGATTGGCAGATTCTGGCAGCTAGCCCCAGCAACAGCATCAAAATGGCAGCAGATTCCCCAATTCCAGGACCTGATTCTCCAGTGTACTCCACTACTTCCATCCTGCTTCAATCCACCCAGAGCTACATAGCAGCAGCTCTAGCACCATCTACGAGGTCGTCGTATACCACAGCATGGTCAAGCTTTTTAAACTTTTGTGCCCACATTGCATTCAACTGATTCCTTTCATTTTAATCAGGACTGGCTATTGGCATTTATTGTCCATGCAAGAGACTCCCTAATACTGCCACCAGCCACCTTCAAGACCTACATATCCGGTATCCAGTTGAACTACCGCCTCAAGTCAGTACCCTCTCCAATCCTGTTGTCAATCCCAGTAATCAGACTGACCCTTCGAGGGATGTCAGAAAACTGCCAGCCCTGTTCAAATCTTCCGAATGGCTGCTTTACACCTTCAGAGGATATGCTCATGGAGGCACTATGTCTGGCAGCTTTTTTGGATTCTAAGATGTGCGGAATTCACCATTCCATCAAGACACAGCTTCCCGGCAACCGGCCTCATGACCAGCGACATCAACCAAGTTCCAGACTCCCATTTCATCATCTTCCTTCAGACTTCAAAGTCAGACCAACTACACCAATGACACTGAATCCAACTTGTCAAAATCAACTCACTAATTTGTCCCATACCTCTGTCGAGATATCGCATGTAAAGCGCATTTCCTTCCAACAGATCCTCTCTTCATCAACGTTCCTGCTCTATTGTAACCAGGCATTGGTTCACAGAACATCTGGCCTCGCTCATCTCCAAAGCTGGTGTTTCTTCCCAATTCAACACTCTGCACTCTTTTAGGATCGGAGCAGCAACTTCAGCGGCAAAAGCCAATGTCAATTTTTTTTTTTTTTTTTTTAAATGTGGGATGCTGGTCATCAGCAGTAGAAGAATATATCCGTTCATCAACCGTGGATATTACCGCAGTTCACCAGAGTCACGTTAGCATGCCCGGAGTGGGGGCAATCTGACCGCCAGGTTTTCCTCTCCAACAAGTGGCAGGTTTCACATAGTCACTACTAACATTTGCATTGTTTGTTTGTTATACACTGGCAGGAAGCCGGGGGTCTATTTTTGGGACAAGCGCCACCGCCCATACCTCTCAAATGGAGGTCCTCACAACGTGAGTCAGCAAGACCCCCTCTCTCCCTACCAATCCCTCCTAATCTTTTTCAGCCATTTCCCTGTCGACATGCTCAGCGAGCAGGACAGGCATCAATCTTCTCTGTCAACATGCTCAGCGAGCCGGACAGGCATCAATCTTTACGAACCCTCACGGATATCGAATTGGGTCAGCAAGCACAGCAATCAGCTCAGCGAGCTGCAGAAGACTCTACCAAGATTCACCTAAACGCCTCGTGAAATATGAGTAAATGAGTAATACCTTTGCACATAAAAAAACTGTAGTGCAAACAATTCCAAAATGGATGTTTACGTGCTTACGTTCATTTTATTTGTTAAATGTTGTTGGTTTTATTTAGGAGGATAGACGCCAAGGATAAATGTGAAGTTTACAGACATGCCAAAATACAAAATGGTAAAATGCTATTAAAATACCAACTCCTATGCTGCTTCTCTCCATTTTGTGCATGGTATCCCATTTGTAGCATGTAATCAGATGAAGCAACCCACTTTTATTCGAAGATCCATTTAAAAAAAACACAAGGAAACTTACCTGATGTGGGGCAGTATCCCCACTTTGGGTCTTGAGCATAATTTGAAACTGTAGCGCACCAGAGTTTTTTGATTCCTCATTGTCTGTAGTGCAGTAATAGTAATCCTTATCGTTGTATTTAAAGGAAATTTACAGGGTGCACCATTACTGTTTCCATCAGTGGTAGGAGGCCCTGTGTATAGGATATATACTTCATGTCAATGACAGAATGACTTGAAATGCTTTATTGAAAGTACTTTACAATGTGGAAGCAACGGATATAGATAACATTGCTTTTTTTGACCCAGTCAGTAAACTCATGTAAACTTGCATGCATGAACTGCTGGATTTTAGCACTGGCACAGAACAGGCCAATGTCTGATGCAAGTCCAGAGATACAATAACAATTACCCACAAAACATGGACAGAATTTACTGTGCCCCTCTGGTGATATCATGCATTTAGGCTCAAACCATTACAGCCAATTCTGAAAGTGTATAGCCAAGGTGTTTCTCATGATATCTTCTGTGAAATAGCAAGATTCAGCAATTAATTCTGAAAGGCCCATAGTTTTACTTCAATTCTACATACCACTGAACTTCATACTGTAGTAACTTTGTGTAATTTATCTTTAACATGTAAAAATGTATAGAAATGGCTATTAAGGATTCCGAGTTGATTATCTACCTGTAAAAGGGCAGTTACCCCACTTGTTGTCTTCGGGATAATCACTGGTTGTGGCACACCAGGGAATGCGGTTGTTATTGATGGTTGTGCATTCGAAGTACATCTGCTTGTCATAGGAAAAGGGGAAGACACACTCTTTTCCAGGATCATTACCACCTACTGTGACAATACCTATGCAAAACAGATGTGAAAATAAACAGAAGAAATATCTCAAAATCAAACTTTCTTCATGGTTCTGTCTTCCTTTCATCCAAATACATTTCAGATGTGGAATCATAGCAAATACTTAGTAGAACACGGAATAAATGCTAAGCATGTGGAGGCTGAGAAGCACAGGAACCACGATGCAACACTGCAGAGGTAAATATAACTTCAAACATAAGCTCTCACTCCTAGGAGTAGGCATCAAACTACCCCAGCATATACACAATCGGTATGTTTATTCTCATATACAGTAATACATATTTATGATTGGTTTTATCATGTCATGGCTATTTTTCCAGCTTGCACTGAGATGGAGCACCCCCCTTTTTTAGTCACATTTATTTTGCATAATTAAAACAATATACAATGTATTCTGCAAAATGATCCTCTTAAAGAAGACACATTAACTTACCTGATGTGGGGCAATATCCCCACTTTGGGACTTGAGCATAATTTGAAACTGTAGCGCACCAGAGTTTTTTTGATTCCTCATTGTCTGTAGTGCAGTAATAGTAATCCTTATCGTTGTATTTAAAAGGAAATTTACAGGGTGCACCATTACTGTTTCCACCAGTGGTAGGAGGCCCTGTGTATAGGATATATACTTCATGTTAATGACAGAATGACTTGAAATGCTTTATTGAAAGTACTTTACAATGTGGAAGCAACGGATAAAGATAACATTGCTTTTTTTGACCCAGTCAGTAAACTCATGTAAACTTGCATGCATGAACTGCTGGATTTTAGCACTGGCACAGAACAGGCCAATGTCTGATGCAAGTCCAGAGATACAATAACAATTACCCACAAAACATGGACAAAATTTACTGTGCCCCTCTGGTGATATCATGCATTTAGGCTCAAACCATTACAGCCAATTCTGAAAGTGTATAGCCAAGGTGTTTCTCATGATATTTTCTGTGAAATAGCAAGATTCAGCAATTAATTCTGAAAGGCCTATAGTTTTACTTCAATTCTACATACCACTGAACTTCATACTGTAGTAACTTTGTGTAATTTATCTTTAACATGTAAAAATGTATAGAAATGGCTATTAAGGATTCCGAGTTGATTATCTACCTGTAAAAGGGCAGTTACCCCACTTGTTGTCTTGGGGATAATCACTGGTTGTGGCACACCAGGGAATGCGGTTGTTCTTGATGGTTGTGCATTCGAAGTACATCTGCTTGTCATAGGAAAAGGGGAAGACGCACTCTCTTCCGGGATCATTGCCACCCACTGTGAAAATGCCTGCAGGAAAATGTGTACAACATTAATTTGCAATGAATCAGAATTGGTCCTAGTGCTGTATGATCACAGGGAACATCTTTCCTAGTTGCGCTTCAACAACAAACAATGTTTGAGCTGCACAATCCTGTTTAACAGTAAGAAAGTGACCAGGATCCTCTTTTCCAGGATCATTACCACCTACTGTGACAATACCTATGCAAAACAGATGTGAAAATAAACAGAAGAAATATCTCAAAATCAAACTTTCTTCATGGTTCTGTCTTCCTTTCATCCAAATACATTTCAGATGTGGAATCAAAGCAAATACTTAGTAGAACACGGAATAAATGCTAAGCATGTGGAGGCTGAGAAGCACAGGAAACACGATGCAACACTGCAGAGGAAAATATAACTTCAAACATAAGCTCTCACTCCTAGGAGTAGGCATCAAACTACCCCAGCATATACACAATCGGTATGTTTATTCTCATATACAGTAATACATATTTATGATTGGTTTTATCATGTCATGGCTATTTTTCCAGCTTGCACTGAGATGGAGCACCCCCCTTTTTTAGTCACATTTATTTTGCATAATTAAAACAATATTCAATGTATTCTGCAAAATGATCCTCTATTAAAGAAGACACACTAACTTACCTGATGTGGGGCAGTATCCCCACTTTGGGTCTTGAGCATAATTTGAAACTGTAGCGCACCAGAGTTTTTTTGATTCCTCATTGTCTGTAGTGCAGTAATAGTAATCCTTATCGTTGTATTTAAAAGGAAATTTACAGGATGCACCATTACTGTTTCCACCAGTGGTAGGAGGCCCTGTGTATAGGATATATGGACTCAATTTGCAGTAGATTTTGTCAAAATATATAAGGATGGCTGTAAATGGCTACTTCTGATTATAAGTAGATTACCTACCAGTAAAAGGGCAGTTACCCCACTTCTTGTGTCTGGGATAATCACTGGTTGTTGCACACCAAGGAATGTGGTTGTTATTCTTGGTTGTGCATCTGAAGTAGTGACGGCCTTCATAATAAAAGGGGAAGACACATTCTTTCCCAGGATAATTACCACCTACTGTAACAATACCTGTACCAAACAGATGTGAAAATGCATAATAAGTAAAACTCTGAAATCAGCATTTTATGTTTTTCTTCTGCCTCTTCTCTAAAAAAAATTACATTTTAGATTTGTAATCAAAGATAACATTTTGCTGCACATGGAATAAACACTAAACCAGTAAAGACCAAGCACAGGGGCCATATTACAACACTGCAAAGTAAAAGATCAATGGAAACAGAAGCATAATAAACACAATAATGTGTCTGAATGCTTAGAACATTACCTTAAGAACATAAGAAAGTTTATAAACGAGGAGGCAGCCATTCAGCCCATCTTGCTTGTTAGTAGTTTATTTATCCCAGAATCTCATCAAGCCGCTTCTTGAAGGATCCCAGGGTGTCGGCTTCAACAACATTACTGGGGAGTTGGTTCCAGACCCTCACATTTCTCTGTGATAAAAAATTGCCTCCTATTTTCTGTTCTGAATGCCCCTTTATCTAATCTCCTTTCGTGACCCCTGGTCCTTGTTTCTTTTTTCAGGTCAAAAAAGTCCCTTGGGTCGACATTGTCTATACCTTTTTAGGGTTTTGAATGCTTGAATCAGATTGCAGCGTAGTCTTCTTTGTTCAAGACTGAATAGATGCAATTCTTTTAGCCTGTCTGCATACGACATGCCTTTTAAACCCGGGATAATTCTTTTTGTTCTTCTTTGCACTCTTACTAGAGCAGCAATATCCTTTTTGTTATGAGGTGACCAGAACTGAACACAATATTCTAGATGAGGTCTTACTAATGCATTGTAAAATTAACATGACTTCCCTTGATTTAAATTCAACACTTCTCACAATATATCCAAGCATCTTGTTGGCCTTTTTTATAGCTTCCCCACATTGTCTAGATGAAGACATTTTGAGTCAACATAAACTCCTAGGTCTTCATAAATTCCTTCAATTTCAGTATCTCCAATATGATATTTATAATGCACATTTTTATTGCCTGTGTGGAGTACCTTACACTTTTCTCTCTCAAATGTCATTTGCCATGTGTCTGCCCAGTTCTGAATGCTGTCTTGATCATTTTGAATGACTTTTGCTGCTGCAACAGTGTTTGCCACTCCTCCTATTTTTGTGTGGTCTGCAAATTTAACAAGTTTGCTTACTATACCAGAATCTAAATCATTAATGTAGATTAGGAATAGCAGAGGACCTATATAGCAGAATTTCCATATAATAGAAGTCAGGCTTATTTGTCTGTAGTTACCTGGCTCGGTTTTGTCTCCCTTTTTGTGGATTGTTATTACGTTTGCAATTCTCCAGTCTGTCAGTACAACCCTTGTGTAAAGAGACTGTTGCATGATCTTGGTTAACAGTTTGTAAATAACTTCTTTCATATCTTTGAGAACTATTGAGAGGATTGCTATTTTTTTCTTCGTCTATGATTTTGCCATTTGTATCTTAGACATTTAACCTCCTCTTTGAATGTTCTCTTGCTGTTATAATATTGGAAAAACATTTTGGAATTGGTTTTAGTCCCCTTAGCTATGTTCATTTCTATCTCTCTCTTGGCCTTTCTAACTTCCTTTTTGATTTGTGTTTGCAGTTCCAAGTACTCTTTCTGTGTACTTTGGTTTTGGTCCCTTCTAAAAGCTCTGTAAAGTTCGCTGAATATTTAATATTGATCTATTAACCATTTTGGCCATTGTTTTATATTTAGATTTGTCTACTTTTGAGATGTAATTGTTTTGCTCCTCTAGTACTACATTTTAAAAAAAAGCCATCCTTTTTCTGTGGATGTTTTCTCTATTTTACTCCAATCTACTTCTGTTAGTCTGTGTTTCATACCTTCATAGTTTGCTTTTCTAAAATTGTAAACCTTAGCTTTAGTCATTACTTTTTGGGTTTTAAAAATCACTTTGAAAAGACTAAATCAAGCCATGCCTCCCCTCTAGTCGGTGCCTTGACAAATTGCATTAGGAAGCAGTCATTTGTCATTTCCACCATTTCAATTCTGTCCGTCCTGCTCCCCACTGGGTTTTCCCATTTTATATGGGGGAAGTTGAAATTCCCCATTAGTATGGCTTCTTTGCTATACGTATTTCTAATGTCATTGTAGAAATGGAAGACCAAAAAGATTACACCTAAGGCCAGAAGAGAAATTATTTGAAAAGTATAAGAAACAACATCTAAGGATCTAAAGAACAAACGAAATGATCCTGGAATTACTGTATGTGACAAAACAGTAATACATTATTTTTATTAAAATGAATAGTTTAATGGACACAGACCTAGTAAAAAAAAAAAAACACATTTTGTAAAAAAATGCTGTACGACAAGCCAATTAAAAGAAAACTTGACAATTCTTTGGTCTAACGAAACCCAGATAGAACATTTTTCCAACAAACTACCTCAATATATTTGGAGGAAAGTTTGCACAGCCTGTGAAGAAAAAAAAATCTTATGCCTGCAGTCAGAGATGGAGATGGAGATGAGTTCATAATGATTTGGTCTTGCTTTAGCAGATTGCTTAAACGCAGCCAAATTAAGAGGTTTTGAAGGGTTAAATCTGTTCCCCTGTCGGCTTGTTGTCAAGCATACGCCTCCCCGCTATGTGATGACAGTTTCTTTGTTGCCAGTGTGGCCACATCAGGTACAACAAAGCAGGGTATTTTTTATCCATGTACTTTAGCACTGGTTTTATTTTGCACAATTCATTCTGCAGCATGTAATTTATTTAACAACTGTATCCATATATTACAGAACAGAAACTAACTTACCTGATAGAGGACAATATCCCCACTTTGGGTCTTGATCATAATTTGACACTGTAGCACACCAGAGTCTTCTTGATTCTGCATGATCTGTAGTGCAGTGATAGTATTCCTTACCATTGTATATGAAAGGAAATTTACACGGTGCACCATTGCTGTTTCCACCAGTGGTAGGAGTCTCTGCATATAGAAATTTCTCAGTAAATAACTTTGAAACATTATGAACAGACATATATTTTAGGATGGACAATTATGTTACTTAACCTGACTATTTCTTTGCCAACTCTAGAGCTGGAAGTTATTTAATCAAACGTTATAGTGTAGTGGCAGTTCGTAAGGTGAGGCACACACTACTCTAAAACAATTTCCTAATATTCCCCCTTAAAAAGGTATAATACTCCGTTTCCATGGACCACACAAATCGGGTACGTACTAGAGGTCCCCCCCCCACCTCTGTTTCCATGTTTTTAAATTACTCTAGTTGGCTGCCAATTGGTGGAGCCCAATTCCCTGGTTCCATTTCAGTTATCAGACTGGCCCAAATTCTAAAGCCTGAACTCAGGCTGGCAAGAAATTACATCACTAAATGTCAATCAAAAATGTTGTAGGGGGAGAGAACATAATATACCAAAGGCAAGAGTGTCATTATTAATCAGAATATAAATTAATAATTGTCCACAGAGTGATTATTTGATCCGGAGAGAAGGTGCAGGAAACCCGCAGGCTTCTCGCGTATCAGCAGGCCACTTTCGGGCTGAACAATAAACTTGCTAGAGTTTGAAATAGCTGCTAAAAAGAAATCTAATTTAGCAATTTTTATTCACAAAGTATATATATGGCAGGAAAAATAAGTCATACTTATTCATTCCATCCACTGTTTAACTGCAAGCATACGGACAGAAACATGGTCTAACTGCGTTTTAACATGGTCCAACAACGTTAAACAGTTTTGTCGGTGGGTATTTTTATTTTATAACAAAATTCCATTGTATTGTACACCCCAAGTATAAAGCGATTACACATTGGATATACAAAACATTGGAAAACGAACAAGCAGATGTACGAATCTGCATTGAAAAACTCAATTACATCTACCACTGTAATAATAATAATAATACAAACAGTAACTGTTAAAATCCACTAGACAGCCCTGTAAATATCGGAACACAAACGTGTATTACGGTAGGCTTACAGCACAATCAAAACAAACTTCAAAACAAGTAACAATAAAAGAAAGTATCAGCTTTATAAAAAAAAAAAAAAAATCTTTTATTTTTTTAAAATAAAAGCTGTAGTATTTCCTGTGCAACTCACGTGATAACTC
Organism: Huso huso; assembly: GCA_036884735.1. Taxonomy (NCBI): domain Eukaryota; kingdom Metazoa; phylum Chordata; class Actinopteri; order Acipenseriformes; family Acipenseridae; genus Huso; species Huso huso. The sequence continues at coordinate 343,223 of JAHFZB010000065.1, forward strand.
GGAAAAACATGGAAACCACCTTTTTCACCAACTCGAGTTTTGGGAGAATTCAGGCCAACTTGGGTCACCTCGAGTTGAGTTGGTGGTCCCCATGGAAACAAGGTAAAAGTCTTTTTGTATTTCCATGGAAACCAGGTACAAGTATTTTTGTATTTCCTTTGCTGCATCTACATTGTTTGCAACCCCACCTTTTTGTATCGCCTACAAATGTAACAAGTTTACTAACAATGGAGAGAGGTGGCACACAGGTTGCACTACAGGTAGAAAAGCACTAATATCCACTTGACCGGTGGGCTGGGCCTTTTTTGATGTGGTAAAGTGCTTGTCTGAGACTGGGGACTTGAGGTTGTATCCCCAGAGCCCAGGCTGCTAAAACACTCATTAGAACTCCAGCAACTGTTAGAGTATACTAAAAGTGCTATGTGAATGACTGTGACAGGATGGGGATGTGTGTGACGTCAGGTTCCTGGAAAGCAGGAGTGCGGGGCAAAAACTGCAGGGCTGTGCAGGGTTTAATAAACAAAATAAAGACTTCTTCAAAACATAAATAAATGGGCATGAGGGCCAAAGCAACAAAACACAAATCAATACATACAACATGTACCTATACATACAGTATTACAGGTAGCAATTGTAACACTTTCTCTCTGTGTCTCTCCAAACCATTCCACCATTACACATGTGGGCCTTGGTCCTTATATAGCAGGTGGCCAGGAGTTAATGGCATAATTACCTAGTAATTAACTCCTGGCAACCTTCTACATTCCTCACAAGGATACTGAGGATGGGAAATTAACCCCATCCTCGCCAACTAAACAATAACACAGTTCATTATAATAAGATACATAGTTATAAATACCCGATCGCAATATCCAGAACCAGATACCTATTTACACAACTGATAACAATAACAAATAATAACAATAAATCACAACGAAAGGCCAATACAGATACAGTATGTATATATAAAAAAACAAAACGGACATAATTCTAATGAAAATACAATGAAAATAATAATAACAACAACAAAATAAAATATACATTATTTTTACATATTTTACATTGGTAAAGTACCTTGCTCAAGGGGCTCCCCATCACAATGACATCAACTGAAATAAAACTGTGACAGTTTAAATGTTACTTCACTTAAACGTGTTATTTGAGGTATAACTATGCTACCATCATAGTTTTAGCTATTTTGCTTTATTTACTTGTTTGTTCTATATATTTTTTTTTCATATTAAGAGCTGGTAAGAAATGTTACCTGGTTTAAAAGGTGAGATACAGCGCTCCCATTCCTTGCCATATATATAACACCAGTAATAGTCTTCTCCATATGTACCACACTCATGGTCTGGTTTGCAGGGTTTCCCCATCTCGGTCACTTGTGAGTATTGGGGGGAGCATTTAATGGTTTGGAATCCTGAAGAACACATGAAGGACGCCCCGTTCTCATTATAGAGGCAAGGCGTTGTACAGCACAATTTCACCCCCTTCTCAGTATTACAGGAACCAGAGCATGTTTCCCCTTTCATGCACCTTGTACCATCAGCAGTGATATCTGATCCTGGGGTAGACTTCTCTGAGACAAGCGCATAGGAAAGGTCATAATTATTGACAGAACGCGGTTCTATATGGTGGGGTAGATGGAAGGTAGGGATGTCAGTCTTAAATACACAGGAAACACTGCTATGGTGCTTTAACATTTCATCATTTTCAAACCATTGTGGCATATTTACATAGTCCGTTTTCACCACCAAGTCCAACACCATACTGTTCATCGTCTTCTCTTATATACAGCACTTATTTTATCTTGTGCTTTTTTACTGAAACTATCGTAGGCTCCTGATTTTGCAATTTGCTTGACTTGGAATTGAATCAGAATGTTTAAATTTCTTTTAGATAGACTATTAGAAGCAAAGCAATGATCAGTAAATACTCTGAAGTCAGGCATATTATACAAGTCCTGTAACGATGTGTTTAGTTCATCAATTGACTTTGGGTAAATAACAGCTTCAGGTTTATTCTCACCAATGTAACCTAAAGAAAAAGAATCCTCTTCATTTGTAGCATGAAAGCAGAAAGCAGTCCATACATATCTGGGAACTGTTACCATTTTAAAGTCTCTCTCATTTTCAGTACTGTCTAATACTGGCACTGGAATCTTTTCTTCAGATGGAACAGCACCAGTCACAAAGTAGGGTGTTCCTGTTCCATAAAGAGATAATACCATGCGTTTCATCTCGTCCTCATACTGTTTCCACTGCATACGATTGAAACATGCATCCATAGGCACAGCATTTGTGAGAGTGAAGGTGGCATGTCTTCCGTACTCATGCTGGTAACTATTTGGATTCAAATGGCCCTGGTCGTAGTTTGTGTCATTGTAAAACACAGGGATCGCTTGATTCATTTTAATGGTATCCCCATCATCATTTAGTGTACGCATGTCATCTTCATTAATACTTGACAGCTAAAAAAAATAAAATATACAAATTACGTTATACCGCAAATGAGAAATTTTACAATGATAACACCATGGCTGATGACTTGTAGCTTTGATGCCATTGTAATTGTACCTGGTAGAACAGGAAGCAATACAGCTGATGTAACCAAATGTGATAATTGCCATTACGTTTAAGCAGTATAATATGGGTGAAGTGTTGTTCATGTACAAAATTCACTTTTGAAGTTTTGTTCCACATACAGAAAGGTAAGCTGGTTACATACAGTACCTCAGTCTAGCGCCCCCTATGGACTGACTTGACTATATCACTCTTTTATTGCAATTCTGTTTTATTGTATTTTACATTTTCACACAATCACACAGAAGGAAAAAAATAACACATTAGGGACCTACACAAAACAAAACAAAAAGGGTGGGGGGACTGGGTCCCATCAAAAACATTGCAAAATGCAGTATATGAAGAAAAAAAGAACTCAAATTAAGAAGAGGCTGGGAGCTACAGGCTGTCAAAGTATGAAGTAAAGGACTGCCATGCAGTATAGAATTTGAGAGGATACCTCATTTTGTCAAGTTTGAGGAATTGCATGACATTACCAGTGAACATGAGAGGGTGGGGCAGCTTGCTTCCAATTCATCACAATGAGGCAGAGGGCCAACAATGAACACCACTCTTTAGGGTTAGAGGAAAAGGGACCTCTGGAATTGGTGTGTCTCTTACAGGTTCCCCTCAAATAAATAAACGCCAGCAACAATGTGAGTTTCCCCAACACTCATGTTTTATTACAAGTTGAGTTTTAAAAGTTAGAAATGACCAGCATATAAAGTTACACTGTAGCAAACTAAAGTTTTGTAAAAGAAAGCATGAGCTCCAAGTAAATAGGTGAGTGAGCCACAGCTAAGCAACTAAAAGTGAAACATGTAATGTGAATAAGGATAATAAAATCCACACTGTGAAACTAAACACACAATTTAAATAATGTGAAAAACCTAAATAAACCCAACACCAACTCCGACCAAACCTAAACAAATCTCACCTGATAACGGCACACCTGCAGGGACTCACTGTGAGTGATAGTCAGCACAGCTAGAACACTGCAGATCTCACCTGATAACTGCACATCTCCAGGGACTCACAGTGAGTGATAGTCAGCACAGCTTGAACACTGCAGATCTCACCTGATAACTGCACATCTCCAGGGACTCACTGTGAGTGATAGTCAGCACAGATTATTTAGACTCTTAACTATTCCGGAAAATATACTCCCTTTCAGTTGGTGGTGACAGTGCTATGTGAGTACAATCAAAAGCACCTATCACATTGGGGAAGCCAGCAACCTTGTAGAAGCCACTTTACCATACCGTAATCCAGACATCTGTGTGGAATATTTAATATGATTCCCTGTGAGTTTCAGCAGGGCATGCTGTTCCTACTATAAACAACTGTACGCATGGTAGTTTTAAAAGAGCCAGAGGCTAAAAAATGTAATGAACATGCGACCAGACATAGCATTACTCCTGCCAGCCGCTGGCTCGAGATCGGCTGGTAGTTGATCATACGAAGTCAACATAATATCTGTGCTCAATCTGTATTAATACTGCTTATCCTAATTGATATCAATGATCTTGACTTTAGCATTGTTAGTAAACTTGCAGATGATCCAAAAAAAGGTGGGATTGCAAACACAGTAGAACAAGCAAAGGAAATACAAAAAGAAATAGACATTATTCAGGACTGGGCAGACACGGCAGATGCAATTTAATGTAGGCAAGTGCAAAGTATTATATGCAGGTAGTATGCATGTGCATTGTTATACTGTGGCGACAGGGGTTCCTGAGTGGCACATCAAGTAAAGGCACACCACGTGGAGTGCAGGATGTGCTCTATAGCCTGGACGTCGCGAGTTCGAGTCCAGGCTATTCCTTTGATGACCGAGGACGGGAGCTTCCAGGGGGTGGCGCTCAATTGGCTGAGCGTTGCCCCGGGGGGAGGGAGGTTAGGCCGGCCAGGGTGTCCTCAGCTCACCACACACCAGTGACCCCTGTAGTCTGGCCGGGCACCTACGGGCTTGCCTGTAAGCTGCCCGAGAGCTGCGTTGTCCTCCGACGCTGTAGCTCTTGGGTGGCTGCATGATGAGTCCGTAGTGTGAAAAAAACGGTCGGCTGACAGCACACGCTTCGGAGGACAGCGTGTGTTCGTCTTCGCCCTCCCAAGTCAGCGCAGGTGTGGTAGCGGTGAGCTGAGCCTAAAAATAACTGGCCATTTCAAATTGGGGAGAAAATAATAAAATAATTGGCAACAACTAAAATTTAAATAATAATAATAATAATAATAAAATACTGTGGCAATAGGTCAGAGTAACAGACAGTTTCTTGTTTAAACCTGATTTGAGGGGTAGGTTTTCTCGGCCGTTTCAAAGCCGATCGGGATGTCATTTCACACACTTGGTGTCCGTGTCACAGAGCATTTTTTCTGCAAGTTTCATGAAAATCTGTTTGGTAGTTTTAAAATTACAGAATAGAGAATAAATGTGTTTTTACAAATTAAGAATTTTTTTTTTGTGCTAAAACAAAAAAAACGTTTAAACCCCATATTTACCATGCGGGTAGGACTCATTGACTACGAGAGCCTTTTTCAGAACCAAAAATGATAAAGTAATTAAAGTAATTAATTTCTTTGCGCATGCACAGTTTATTTTTTTCATAACTCTGAAAATATGCCTGCAGACTTCGGTCAACTATCATAGAAGGTTGGATCGGCTCCTATTTCACGTCATTGATTCACTTGTTATTATGAATGAGCCGAGGGGTGATCACACAGAGTACCTCCTTCAATACATACTCCATTACAAACCAAAAATATATACATTATTTAAAAATATAATTTTTTATCCTAGCTACGTAACTTACATCACAGCTATTTATACACAAAATCTCAAATCAATCAATCAATCTTTATTTTTATATAGCACCTTTCAAAGTGGAACCTCATCACAAAGCGTTTTACAAGATGCAATAACAACAAGAAAATCCATAATACTTTAAATACAGAGAAATGCATCATACATGATTTACAGTAAAAGACCAATGCATAATACATTAAATACACTGAAAAATGGATAATACATAATATAGTAGCATAATACATGAGATAGTAGCAGCAGCTAATAGTAGATATAAGGCCTAAAGAGCATCGAAAGCAGGAGGGCTAAAACCAATTCCAAAATGTTTTTCCAATATTATAACAGCAAGAGAACATTCAAAGAGGAGGTTAAATGTCTAAGAGACACAAACGGCAAAATCATAGATGAAGAAAAAAAATAGCAAATATATTAAATAATTACTTTTCACAGGTTTTTACAAAGGAGGACACGAATAACATGCCGCACATGTCGACCTCTTCCTATCCAATTTTAAATAACTTTAGCATAACAGAGGCAGAAGTGTTAAAGGGACTAGGAGCTCTTAAAATAAACAAATCCCCTGGGCCGGATGAGATCCTCCCAATAGTACTCAAAGAAATGAAAGAAGTTATTTACAAACCGCTAACCAAGATTATGCAACAAGTCTCTTGACACAGGGGTTGTACCGACAGACTGGAAAATAGCAAACATAATACCAATCCACAAAAAGGGAGACAAAACCGAACCAGGCAACTACAGACCAATAAGCCTGACTTCTATTATATGTAAACTTATGGAAACTATAAGATCCAAAATGGAAAATTACCTATATGGTAACAATATCCTGGGAAACAGTCAGCATGGTTAAGAAAGGGAGATCATGTCTAACTAACCTGCTTGATTTTTTGAGGATGCAACATCGACAATTGCAAAGCATACAACATGGTTTATTTAGATTTCCAGTAAGCTTTTGACAACGTCCTGCATAAAAGATTAATTCTCAAACTGAACGCAATAGGCATTCAAGGAAATGCATGCACATGGATTAAGGAGTGGTTAACATGTAGAAAACAGAAAGTACTGATTAGAGGAGAAACCTCAAAATGGAGCGAGGTAACCAGTGGTGTACCACAGGGATCAGTATTAGGTCCTCTGATATTCATAATCTACATTTAATGATTTAGATTCTGGTATAGTAAGCAAACTTGTTAAATTTGCAGACAACACAAAAATAGGAGTGGCAAACCCTGTTGCAGCAGCAAAGGTCATTCAAAATGATCTAGACAGCATTCAGAACTGGGCAGACACATGGCAAATGAAATTTAAGAGAAGTGTAAAGTATTGCATGCAGGCAATAAAAATGTGCATTATAAATATCATATGGGAGATACTGAAATTGAAGAAGGGAACTATGAAAAAGACCTAGGAGTTTAAGTTGACTCAGAAATGTCTTCATCTAGACAATGTGGGGAAGCTATAAAAAAGGCCAACAAGATGCTCAGATATATTGTGAGAAGTGTTGAATTTAATCAAGGGAAGTAATGCTAAAACTTTACAATGCATTAGTAAGACCTCACCTAGAATATTGTGTTCAGTTCTGGTCACCTCGTTACAAAAAGGATATTGTTGCTCTAGAAAGGGTGCAAAGGAGAGCAACCAGAATTATCCTGGGTTTAAATGGCATGTCATATGCAGACAGGCTAAAAGAATTGAATCTATACAGTCTTGAACAAAGAAGACTACGCGGTGATCTGATTCAAACATTCAAAATCCTAAAAGGTATAGACAATGTTGACCCAGGGGACTTTTTTGACCTGAAAAAAAGAAACAAGGACCAGGGTCACAAATGGAGATTAGATAAAGGGGCATTCAGAACAGAAAATAGGAGGCACTTTTTGAATTGTGAGTGTCTGGAACCAACTCCCAGTAATGTTGAAGCTGACACCTGGGATCCTTCAAGAAGCTGCTTGATGAGATTCTGGGATCAATAAGCTACTAACAACCAAACGAGCAAGATGGGCTGAATGGCCTCCTCTCGTTTGTAAACTTTCTTATGTTAAGAAGAAAGTGAATGTCCTTGAGTGGCCTAGTCAAAGCCCAGACCTGAATCCTATAGAAAATCTGTGGAAAGACTTGAAGACTGCAGTCCACAGACGATCCCCAGCCAACTTGAAAGAGCTTGAGCTGTGCTAAGTTGGTAGACACTTATCCAAAACAACTCATGGCTGTTATTGCTGCAAAAGGGGCTTGCACCAAGTATTGACTCAAGGGGTGTGAAGACTTATGCTATCAGGACTTTTTTTTTCTTTAATTACTTTTTGAATATTCCTATAATTGTTTTGTAGATCGGTGAAACAAACTCCTACTTTAATGCATGTTGAATTGTAAAATAGAAAAAAAAAATGTTCAAGGGTGTCTTTTTTTCAAGGCACTGTATGATTGTATTAACAATATTTCTTTTATGCATATAAAACATTTTTGAACTAAATCATTTGTCAATGTATTTCCCTACATGAATATTGTTAAAATAAAGCCAATGCCTTCTGTTTGTTGGTATGTATTCACGTTTAACAACTTTTGCAAAAAAATAAAGAAATGGCTTGTTGAGGTCAAGTATGGGTCCGATAGGTGCGTTGTTTGCAAAATCATGTATATTCTTTGATATGTTGTTTGCAGACCTTTTTTGTTGTATTTTATAAAGAACATACTGAGGATTTGTATGTAAAAGTATTTTAAAATGAAAACATACTGAAACTGAAATGTATTTTCTAAAACTTAAATATATCTTTCTGAATTTAGTTAACTGAAACAAAAACTAAATACCCTAATAACTTCAAATAAAAGCTAAATAGAAATCTTAGCAACTAAATACTGAAACTGAATTGAAATGATGAAACTGAAAAAACACTCAGTACAGAAAATCTTTGTTGAGGACATCGCACACAGGAGTTGAAATGCAGGTATCCAAAGATTGTGTTTACTCAGGATTGTAAATTAAAGGAGAACGTATTTTGCACTATGGAAACGATAGGTTGCGGATGCAACCCCGGTTCCCTGAAAGAGAAAATAACCATCAAGAATGGTATATTGCCGTCAGGCAGTAGGGATTGCTGAGCTTTACATCAAAGCTGTTGAGGCTTTTGAATAAAGCCCGCCCCCTGGGAGCTTACTATACGCAGTGCGCAGAGACACACTTCCTCTTTTGCTCTTCAGGCCGTGAAGGCTTCGGAGTGACCTCGTGGCTTGATGGTTATTTTCTCTTTCAGGGAACCGGGGTTGCATCCGGTTCCCTTTCAAGTTGAAAATAACCATCAAGAATGGGAACAGTGTACCAAAGCCGTCGCGAGGGAGAATTCTCGGCAGTAGGACAGACTTGCGTCATAATTGTGGCGTATGCGGAACCGGCGCCTCAGCGTCTGTTCGCAATGACACCTGTCCTAAGGTGGAATAGTGAACACCATATTGTCAACCACTCTATATGTCCGTCATAGAATGCAGATGCTCCAAATAGTGGAGCAGAGGAATCTACATTTAAGCGGTAGAACCTCATAAAAGTATGCGGTGTAGCCCAACTGGCTGCAGCGCAAATGTCAGACACCGGCACCCCTCTAAAAAGGATGTCGCCATACCCCTAGTGGAATGCCTTCAACTGCCCTGGTGGCGTGAAAGCCTGCAGATTCATATGCTAATTTAATAGCATCCACTATCCAATGGGAAAGGCGTTGTTTAGACAGCGGCTGGTCCTAGAACCATGGCATATGAACAACTGTTCTGTTTGCCTCACAGTTGTTATACGGTCAATATAACACCTCAATGCCCGAATGGGGCAGAGCAATGTAACCGTTCTTCCTCTGGGGAAGAAAAAGGAGGATGGAATGCCATCAACTCGACTGGTTGGTTCATATGAAACAGGGATATGACCTTGGGTAAAAAGGCGGATTTGGACGCATGGAGACCTTAGAACCATCTCCCGAAAAAGTATATGATGAATGCACTGAAAGTGCATGTAACAGAGACGTTTTGCTGATACCACTGATAGCAAAAACGCAGTTTTTATAGACAAAGCTTCATATCCACGCTGTGGAAGGACCTTGGGGGCTTCTAACACCACGTCAAGGCTCCATGACGGTAAACTGGTAGATAAAGCGGGCCCTTCAGGAACTGAGATGCCAGAAAATGGCAACCTGGTGATAAACCGTCAATGCGTACATGGCAAGCCGATATTAAATACACCTTAAGTGTAGAGGGAGATTTCCCTTCATCTAACAGTTTCTGTAGAAACTGTAATATCGTGCCATAGGGCAGGATATTGGGTCATGGCCCTCCGCCAGACACCAATCTTGAAACAACTGCTACTTGTCGTGTACTGCGACCTAGTAGAGGGCGCTCTAGCACTTGAATGGTTGAAATCACCGCTGTCGAGAGCCCTAAGGCTGACAGGCGCTCCCGTTCAGGGGCCAAGCCCAAGCTGCATGAGCTTGGGGTTCGGGTGCCAAAGCCCTCCTTGGGCCTGGGACAGTGGCTTCCTGAATGCAACTGCACCAGGCTCGGGAACCATATCCTCCGAGGCCACTTATCAGGATCAAACCCTGACCTTCTCTAAGAAGGCGGGGAGCATCGGAATCGGTGGAAGCATATAGGAGCCCTGGCGGCCATTAGGTGGCCCAGTGCATCGACTCCTAGGGGTTGTCGAGGTCCCTCACAGAGAACCATAGAGGGCAGTGCGTGGTCTCTCGCGAAGTGAAGAGATCTACTTGTGCTGTGCCGAACCATTCCCAAACGCGCCCTACCACCTGAGGGTGAAGCGCCATTCGCACGCAAGAGGGCCTCCTCTGGATAGGAGATCCGCTGCATAATTGACTCTGCCCGGTAGGTGAACTGCAGAGAGGTCAAAGCGGTTGTGCCCATAGCAACATCCGTGTTACCATCCGGTGAAGGCGAGGGAGGACAGTAGGCCTCCCCAGTGGTTGATATATGCCACAACCGTGGTGTTGTCTGACCGCACTAACACGTGCTTGCCTAGAAGCACTGAATAGGGAGAGACACCGCTCCATCGAGGCAACTCTTTGTGTCGACAGGGTCGCTTCCATGGACACGAGTCCAGATGCAGACCCAAGAAGGTCTGTTTTTTGGCACAAGGCGGCTCTTTCCTGAATTGACCTTCAGACTTAGCCACTGAAGATGGTCTGTAACTATCACTGTGTGCTGTGCCGCCTGCTCCTTCGACTTCGCGCAGACGAGCCAGTCGTCCAGATAATTCAGCAGTCGGACACCTTGAGCCCACAAGGGAGCTAGAATGGCATCTATACATTTCGAAAAGGTTTGAGGAGCTAGTGACAGGCTGAATGGAAGGACACAAAACTTGTATACCCTGCTCTGAAATGCGAAACGCAGATACTTCCTGTGACCCGGGCAGATGGGAGCGTGAAACGCATCTGTCAACGGTGGTGAACCAGTCGCCGTGTCGGACTGACTGGATGATGTGACTGTGTGTAAGCATCCTTTCGATAACACCCGCAGGTATTTGTTCAGTGCAGATCTAAAATAGGACAGAGCCTGCTGTCCTTTTTGGGCACCAGGAATGCATTTGGAATAAAACTTGTTGAATTTTGAGCAATTCCTGTATTTCCACATTCAGAGCTGAGGACTGAACCGAGTCCTTCACTGCAGTTACCACCACTCCCGGAAAATAAAGGTTTTAACCAGAATTGAAGGTTGTACCCGGTGAGTATAGTTTTGCCCACCCAGATGTCGTTGGTGCATTGTTGCCAGACTTGGGCTGTGGGACAGTGTAGGGGTGGGTTAACAAGTTTTCAGGGCTGTTTTGGCTTTTGTTCGCGAGGGGCCTGGCCAGAGCCAAAAACCTCCTAAGGGCGCCACCCTCCACGCTGTGGTCTTACAAACACAGGTTTGTGATGAACCTGAAGGGAGGTCTTATTACCCCATGGTTGCACCTGCTGCTGTGGCGGTGTCCTGCGCCACTGGTGTTTCTGAGGTCGCTTTGGCTGGAATTTATTTGGCCACATTTTCGCCATTTGCTGTGATCACCTTGCGTTGCAGCATCTCCTCAACTGCCGGGCCAAATGTGCCTCGGTGTGGTTGGGGCATCCAGCAACAGGGCCTTGTCAGGTTCCTGCACTCTCGCCTGCCACGAGCCAGAGCTGCCTTCTGGCCACCAAGAACGATGCTCCTGCCCTAAGAGCGCATTTGCCATTTACCAGCAGCTGACTGACCATTTTAAAAAGGGCAAAGGTCTCTAATAGTGCTGCTTGGTAGACTGTCAGAACATTTGACAGTCTTTGGCTAAAACCCTTCTTTAAATGTATCTCTGTGATCCTGCACTGCTTATTGGGGCATGAGGATTTAGATAAGGTTGGCGTCTTCTGAAACAAAAAGGGCGCCAACCCAACTTTCCCTTGCAACTAAAGGCGAAGCCTTGTGAAAGTCCCAAAGCCCCCAGTTGGACTGCACCTCCTTCACAAAGTCTGGGAATGCCGGAAGCATCCTGGACTGATGGGGCTGGGCTGAAGGCAACTCAAATAAAGGCTGGTAGTTCCGCCATAGGCCACTTGATGCCCAAGTGGCGGGTTGCCTCTCTCTACCACAGACCACATCGGGATCGGTATCCAATGAGCTTGATGTCCTGCTCAAAAACCTCAGCCTCTATACTCTCCCCTTCAAAATCGTCTGTTGATATCCCACGCCCCTTGGGGTTGCATTGGGCGGCGACCGGTGCAGGTTGTGGAGGGGCCACTGGCTGGCTAGCAATGGGCCCAGCCGGTTGTTCTGGGACTCGGGGCACCACATTTGTTAGGGACATGAGGATGGACTGCTGCCCTATCATAACCTCCATGAATTGAGACATTTTGGAGGTTAGCTCCGCCACCCTCGACCTGTCTCTGTATCACTTGTGGGGCGTCCCTCCATCGAGGCGATCTGGAGTGCGACCTAGATTCCTGATGGGGGCGTACTCTGGGAGGGGGCTGCGTTCCCGAGCGCATCTGGTGGGGGACCTCTGACCAGCTGTTAGCTGGGAGGACGGCCCCTGGAGAGCTGTAACCACCCTGGCGGCATCGCCGCAGACGACGGCGGGGCAGAAATGGTGTGGGATGATCCCGAAGTAGTGAAGAAGGGATTTTTTTTTTTTTTTTTTTTTTTTTTGGGGAACGCTGCAGCAACACTATATAGTGCTTAGTGACTGTAAGGGGCAGGCCGTACAGCTACCACGCGGTAGGGTGAACACACCGCAGTGGAATACATATAGAGACTGCAGTGCAGGCTCCACACACACGGACTAGCCAGAGGCAAGACCGAGGCTGCAATACACACGTGGCTAAAGGCCAACGCAACGCGCATCCTAAACAAATATATATATATATATATATATAACAAATATATAATTACAAAAACCCAAAACACAACAACAATAATTATAAAATAATTATAGTAATAAGGAAAGATGAAGACCACGAGAGTAAACAAAAACATGATGCCGAAGCAAAGTGTGAAGGAATATATCAATGTAATAAGAATAATATACAAAATTATAAACCAAGTAAACAAATAATAATACTACAAGAGTGCAAAAACCAGCAAGGGGCAAAAACCAGCTTCTCAAGCCTAAGCTTAATGAGTACAGTCAGTGGACAAGCTCTAATGACCTACCGCTACCCATGCTGAAGACAAAAGAGGAAGTGTGTCTCTGCGCACTGCGTATAGTAAGCTCCCAGGGGGCGGGCTTACGGGGCAGCTTGCGCAGAGGCCTATTGGCAGCTTTGCTATAAAGCTCAGCCAATCCCTACTGCCTGATGGCAATATCCCATTCTTGATGGTTATTTTCGACTTGAAAGGGAACTGCCTTCTGTGTTTATTTTATAGAGCATTTGGTACCCGAGCCTGCGTCGTCTATTTAATAGAAGGAGTGGCAAACACTGTTGCAGCAGCAAAGGTCATTCAAAATGATCTAGACAGCATTCAGAACTGGGCAGACACATGGCAAATGAAATTTAATAGAGAAAAGTGTGAGGTACTGCATGCAGGCAATAAAAATGTGCATTATAAATATCATATGGGAGATAATGAAATTGAAGAAGGGAACTATGCAAAAAACCTAGGAGTTTATGTTGACTCAAAAATGTCTTCATCTAGACAATGTGGGCAAGCTATAAAAAAGGCCAACAAGATGCTCGGATATATTGTGAGAAGTGTTGAATTTAAATCAAGGGAAGTAATGCTAAAACTTTACAATGCATTAGTAAGACCTCACCTAGAATATTGTGTTCAGTTCTGGTCACCTCGTTACAAAAAGGATATTGCTGCTTTAGAAAGAGTGCAAAGAAGAGCAACCAGAATTATCCCGGGTTTAAAAGGCATGTCGTATGCTGACAGGCTAAAAGAATTGAATCTATTCAGTCTTGAACAAAGAAGACTACGCGGCGATCTGATTCAAACATTCAAAATCCTAAAAGGTATCGACAATGTCTACCCAGGGGACTTTTTTGACCTGAAAAAGAAACAAGGACCAGGGGTCACAAATGGAGATTAGATAATGGGGCAATCAGAACAGAAAATAGCAGGCACTTTTTTTACACAAAGAATTGTGAGTGTCTGGAACCAACTCTCCAGTAATGTTGTTGAAGCTGACACCCTGGGATCCTTCAAGAAGCTGCTTGATGAGATTCTGGGATCAATAAGCTACTAACAACCAAACGAGCAAGATGGGCTGAATGGTCTCCTCTCATTTGTAAACTTTCTTATGTTCTTATTTAAAAAGTGGTAAAAATGACACAGGTTTATATTTAGTTCCACAATTGTGCTCCAAAGGATGCATACATGAACTGCAAATGTGGATTTCCATGTTCTGCAGGTCCTAAGGTTTGCAGGGATATCAAACATGTATATTTAGTATATTGTGAGTATCTAAAGTGCCTTTTTTCGCTGAATATTTTTTTAAATTGATCTATGAAACCATTTTGGCCATTTTATTTTAGATTTAGATTTGTCTACTTTTGGGATGTAATTGTTTTGCGCCTCTAGTACTACATTTTTTAAAAACAGCCATCCTTTTTCTGTGGATGTTTTCTCCTATTTACTACAATCTACTTCTGTTGGTCTCTGTTTCATACCTTGATAGTTTGCTTTTCTAAAATTGTAAACCTTGGCTTTAGTCATTACTTTTGGGGTTTTAAAAAAAACACTTCAAATGAGACCATGTTGTGGTCTGAGTTTGCCAATGGCTCTCTGACCTCTGTTTTAGTTATTCTGTCTTCGTTATTTGAAACGACTATATCAAGGCATGCCTCCCCTCTAGTCGGTGCCTTGACAAAATGCGTTAGGAAGCAGTCATTTGTCATTTCCACCATTTCAATTTCATCCGTCGTGCTCCCCACCGTGTTCTCCCATTTTATATGGGGGAAGTTGAAATCCCCCATTAGTATGGCTTCTCCTTTTCTACACGCATTTCTAATAGTATTGCCTAATATCGGAGGGGTAACAGACTTTAGGGGTGGGGATTGTGTTACCCATCCCTGAATTCTATAATTTGTTGGGATTAAAAAAATATATGGTTGTCCCTGGTTACCTTGCTGCCTACAGGGAGTTTTGCCATGCTAAATGTGGGGAGGTGCCACATGCCAACATCGGCAGAATTATCATGGAAACTGCCTGCCAGGGTGTGTCTTGTTTTGAGGCTTATTGCAGCCAGGAACCTCAGGTAAAAGTAAACATGTTTGAGGCTTATTGCAGTCAGGAACCTCAGGTAAAAGTAAACATGTTTGAGGCTTATTGCAGTCAGGCACCTCAGGTAAAAGTAAACATGTTTGAGGCTTATTGCAGTCAGGAACCTCAGGTAAAAGTAAACATGTTTGAGGCTTATTGCAGTCAGGCACTTCAGGTAAAAGTAAACATGTTTGAGGCTTATTGCAGTCAGGAACCTCAGGTAAAAGTAAACATGTTTGAGGCTTATTGCAGTCAGGCACCTCAGGTAAAAGTAAACATGTTTGAGGCTTATTGCAGTCAGGAACCTCAGGTAAAAGTAAACATGTTTGAGGCTTATTGCAGCCAGGAATCTCAGGTAAAAGTAAACATGTTTGAGGCTTATTGCAGTCAGGAACCTCAGGTAAAAGTAAACATGTTTGAGGCTTATTGCAGTCAGGCACCTCAGGTAAAAGTAAACATGTTTGAGGCTTATTGCAGTCAGGAACCTCAGGTAAAAGTAAACATGTTTGGTATCCCTGCAAACCTTAGAACCTAGAGCATTTGCAGTTCATGTATCTAGTTTTTGTGGCACAACATTGGGAGTAAATCTGAAGTTTTGTGATGTTTGCATATAGTTTTTTTGTATGGTTAACATCAATATTCGGCCCTTTAGAGCAAGAAAAGCTTTGAACAGGTATAAAATGTGCTAGTTTTTGTAAAGCACTTTTTGCAGCAAGCACACCATTTGACATTTATCTTGCCAATTTGAAGTTTTCAAGCTGGAATAAACCTTATAATGTGAGGTGATAATCCTTAATTTTGAAAATGAATATTGGGCATGTTATACTCTATGCATTGCATGAGGGGTTAAAGTTCACCTCATGTTTATGAGTCTAGTACCATTGTAATTCTCACAACCTACAGTTTCAGAATGTATAGTTTTCCAGCTTCCTTTAATACAGTTTGTGCAGAGGGGTCAGAAAATAGAGAACAAAGGCAAACGTTTTTTTTTTTTTTTTAATATATATACAGACGTGCTCAAATTTGTTGGTACCCTTACAGCTCATTGAAATAATGCTTCATTCCTCCTGAAAAGTGATGAAATTAAAAGCTATTTTATCATGTATACTTGCATGCCTTTGGTATGTCATAGAATAAAGCAAAGAAGCTGTGAAAAGAGATGAATTATTGCTTATTCTACAAAGATATTCTAAAATGACCTGGACACATTTGTTGGTACCCCTTAGAAAAGATAATAAATAATTGGATTATAGTGATATTTCAAACTAATTAGTTTCTTTAATTAGTATCACACATGTCTCCAATCTTGTAATCAGTCATTCAGCCTATTTAAATGGAGAAAAGTAGTCACTGTGCTGTTTGGTATCATTGTGTGCACCACACTGAACATGGACCAGAGAAAGCAAAGGAGAGTGTTGTCTGAGGAGATCAGAAAGAAAATAATAGACAAGCATGGTAAAGGTAAAGGCTACAAGACCATCTCCAAGCAGCTTGATGTTCCTGTGACAACAGTTGCAAATATTATTAAGAATTTAAGGTCCATGGAACTGTAGCCAACCTCCCTGGGCGCGGCCGCAAGAGGAAAATTGACCCCAGATTGAACAGAAGGATAGTGCAAATGGTAGAAAAAGAACCAAGGATAACTGCCAAAGAGATACAAGCTGAACTCCAAGGTGAAGGTACGTCAGTTTCTGATCGCACCATCCGTCACTTTTTGAGTGAAAGTGGGCTCCATGGAAGAAGACCCAGGAGGACGCCACTTTTGACAGAAAAACATAAAAAGCCAGACTGGAATTTGCTAAAATGCATATTGACAAGCCACAATCCTTCTGGGAGAATGTCCTTTGGACAGATGAGTCAAAACTGGAGCTTTTTGGCAAGTCACATCAGCTCTATGTTCACAGACGAAAAAATGAAGCTTTCAAAGAAAAGAACACCATACCTACAGTGAATACATGGAGGAGGCTCGGTTATGTTTTGGGGCTGCTTTGCTGCACCTGGCACAGGGGTGCCTTGAATCTGTGCAGGGCACAATGAAATCTCAAGACTATCAAGGCATTCTGGAGCGAAACGTACTGCCCAGTGTCAGAAAGCTCTGTCTCAGTCGCAGGTCATGGGTCCTCCAACAGGATAATGACCCAAAACACACAGCTAAAAGCACCCAAGAATGGATAAGAACAAAACATTGGACTATTCTGAAGTGGCCTTCTATGAGTCCTGATCTGAATCCTATCGAACATCTATGGAAAGAGCTGAAACTTGCAGTCTGGAGAAGGCACCCATCAAACCTGAGACAGCTGGAGCAGTTTGCTCAGGAAGAGTGGGCCAAACTACCTGTTAACAGGTGCAGAAGTCTCATTGAGAGCTACAGAAAACGTTTGATTGCAGTGATTGCCTCTAAAGGTTGTGCAACAAAATATTAGATTAGCGGTCCCATCATTTTTGTCCATGCCATTTTCATTTGTTTTATTATTTACAATATTATGTTGAATAAAAATCAAAAACAATGTCTGATTTCTATTAAATATGGAATAAACAATGGTGGATGCCAATTACTTTTGTCAGTTTCAAGTTATTTCAGAGAAAATTGTGCATTCTTCGTTTTTTTGTAGAGGGGTACCAACAAATTTGAGCACGTCTGTATATATATATATATATATATATATATATATATATATATATATATATATATATATATATATATATATATATATTGTAACAGAGAGAGAGAGAGAGAGAGAGAGATTGATCACCAGGGAGCTGGGGTAAGAGGAGTTTGGCTGTTTGAAAGCTAAGGTAAACTGTTTGTAAAGTGTTTGTTGACAGGTAAATGGCTTAGCCGTCCTGTGTCTGAGTCAGGGACCTGCTAAAGTGAAGCAAGGTTCTACATTTGAGCTAGGCTTTTGTTTTGTTTCATTTTGTTTATTTTGTTTTTGTGATTATTAAAAATAGCGCGTAGCGGTTTAAAAACCTTCAAATCCTGGGTCTATGTTTTAAAGGGCAAACAAGCAGACGACAGAGAGGCTACATTACAATATGTAAGGCAGTCACGTGCTGTACTTTTATTACAAGCAAAATAATGTCATAGTTTGAATTTTGTATTTATCTAGTTTTAGAAAACATATAGTTTTTATATGCCCCAAAGTCACACTATGAAAAATGCAAAGATCATTTGACCTAGCGGTGTTGTATTTTTTTTCTGTTTATTTTTAATAATAGTGTTTAAGGAGCCGTGACAGAAACATAACTGTTAGAAAAATAATAATTATTCATATATAGTCAAACATAAACAATTTGTCAATGTTAAGAATATATAAATAATTTGTCTTATTACCATGTTATATATATATATATGTTACAAGGATTTAAAGTCAGATAGAAAATGTAATTTAATTTATATTTAACATGCGGTATCTCAGTCAGTTGACCAGATATGCCCACAGATGTAACATCACTGAAAAGTTCAGATTGTGCTGAATACAATATAGTTTTCCTATGTTTCCTTTAAAGACATGTGAGAAATTTGAAATGATTCAGTCCCAAATTCAGGAAAAACCTCTAGAACTGAGGGTTCCAAAAGCCCCAGCAACGAAAGGATTAAATTAATAAGCATGAACTAATAAATGATTAGGTCAAAATCTAGTTTTTCAGGTACAGTACAAATCACTAGAAAACAGTTTTTATTGGTACGATTTACTGTGATACTTAATATACAATTTTTACGTTTTATTGGTGGGATATGAAAATTATGATTTTTACCAATAATTTCTGTAATTTTTTGAAAATTACATTTTCATTATTATTTTTTTAATGTTTACCAAATATAACACATTTCTTAAACTAGAACTCCTCTTTTCCCTCTGGACACTTTATCACTCTTCCTTAAATGAGCTTTACTTGCTCTTATCTGCCCCCTATTTTATTGCATTTAATCCCGTACTTTAGAGTACTGTAATCTGTCCAGTGTAATTTAATCTGTAGTATTTTGTATTTAATTATATCCTGATGTAACTGTCGCTTATCTGCTCCGTTATTGAATCGTATTTTGACATATACTTGTACTTGATAGAACCAAAGTCATTTTATTTTATCTTGCTTATTAATCCTTGTACTGTGATTCTTTTAAATGTATTTTTGTTTACGACTGTAAGTCGCCCTGGATAAGGGCATCTGCTAAGAAATAAATAATAATAATAAATTAACTACCAATGTGTTTATTTCCCTGTTACTAATGTTGTCTTATAATGCTTGTTTAAAAAAAGAATGTTTAAAAAAGTGAAACAGTTATGACAGTAACATACACCCGCACCACACCTGTTAATTCAAAATCAGAGAGAACAGTATAATGAAGAAATGGAGGTCTACTGTGAGCAATGCATTTTTATTATAGTTTTACTTTATCAATGATGCTTTTCTACAAATATAGCTTTTTTTAAATAAAGGTTTCCTATGCCTTAATATTTTAGGATTATGTGATGGTAGGCTTTTTATAATAGACTATATAATTTTTCTCATAAAAATAAAACAACGCCACTTTTATTTTCAATTGGAGATTGTCTTTGTTCTACACAAATAATAACATCTTAAGCGTAATATTAGTACAGTGAAATCCTTAAGTTTATGTTGACCACAATATTTAACTCGATGTAACAAAATGTAGATCTCTCCCTGTCACTCCTCCCCCACAACCTTTCTCACACACCCCAACACACTCATCTGCGCCTACTTTTTTTTAGACAGAGGTATTGTGTATTATAATTATAGTAGTTATTTTATGACAATGAAATGACGCGTTCACAGAAATTAAGCTGTCTGTTAGGTGTCATACACTCCTATTTTCACCAGACTTAATAGGAATAAATACAAAGAAGGAAATAAAGACCACATCAGAGACAGCAGAAAGAAAAACAGGGAAAACATAATTAGACAAAATGATGAACTCTTACCTGTGGTTCAATAAACCAGGTTGCTTGTCTCCCAGCACTTTGTCTGCAATGGAAATTGAGTGTATAGGCACTATAAACCGGAATGCGATCTTGTGTAGAATACAGAGTAGCAAAATGATAACGATTGTTGTATTTCTGACAGATCTTGGCATAGTTGTTTTGATCAAATGCATTGGGATGACTTTCTTTGTAAAAGAATTCTTTACATTCGTCAAAAGTATTCACCACTTTTGTTTCCACACACAAGGAGAAAACAGAAAGTGATGCAATTACAAGCTGAAATAGAGCCATAACTAAAGCAACTTGTGTGTGTTTAGTATTATCAGATACAGGTGTATTTATAGCTAAAAACTGTCACGTGTCAGCTGACACCAAGGCAGGGTTGACTCTTGTTAAACCTTGGGAACATGAAGCCACTAAGACTAAACCTATCAATATGTTACCCACTTGTGGCAATGTGCCCAGCCCCATGTGCATTTCTGTGTGGTGTGTTAATGTTGGTGAATAGAGATGGCTGCACGGGATATAAATGGGTGTGTGCAGCACAAGTTATTTAAAATGTATACTTGTATTTAGACACGGGGATTGCACTTCACTTCACGTGCATTTAAAGTATTTAATATGTGAGCACGAGGTTGCACAGAATTAATTCACGTGCTGGGATTCAAGTGAATAAATAATTAGTAATTGAATCCCAGCACAACCGTGTATATATATAGGAATATTTCATTCACTCGGTGTGTGTTCGTGAGTGGAGAACGGGTGTGGAGAGGAGGTAAAAACTATGGTGGCCCTGAAGTGCAAAACACAAGCAAATAAAAAAATACAGACAAACAAAAAAATGTGTACCTGCAATTAAAAAAACGACTGCAAATACAAAAACAAACCCTGCATCTTAAAATGTGCGTACAAACACAAAAAACGCTTACATCTTACAAACACAAAAAAGGCTTACAAAATTTGTGTACAAACACAAAAAAACACAACAAACACAAAAAATCTTAAAAAATGTGTACAAACACAAAAAAATCTTAAAATGTGTGCAAACACATCTTAAAAAAAAAACACCACCAAACAAATCAAATCCTGTAACTGAAATGACATAGATAAGCGGGCCGGTGTTGGTTGTGGAAAGACATAAATCAGATCTCCGATTGGATGAACATTTACTCATTTACTGTGATCCTGGACCGTGGAAGCTGTCGTCTTTGTACACTTTTGGGTATCTCTCTCTCTCTCTGAGGATTGTGGGATCGTGGGAGGGGCTTGTGTAGAGTGAGTGGTGTGTACTGTGCGTGAGTAAAGCTTTTACTGAAGTTATATTCATTTTGTACACGTTTAGTTTTATTTATTTATTTGTATAATTTAATTTGAGTTTTTTCTCCTGATTTGGAGCTGCCATGGGTTCCAAATCGGGAGGTTTTGGGTTGCTGACCCGCGAGGCACGGATTTAAATGTATTCCAGACAGTTCAGTAACAGTGGAGGAGTGTTTGTTAGCTGTCGGGGAAAAAATAGGGTATGGAAAATAAACTCTGCTGCAAGAATGAATAAAGCCATCATTGTTTTTCTTAGTAGTGAACTGTTAGTGAACAGGATTGTTGAAGAAGGTTTGTATATCAAAGAAAGTTTTGTCAGCGTTTTACCTTTAGCTTCCCCTGTCACTAAAGTTATCCTTTCAAATGACCCGCCTTTCATTAAAGATGAGTTGATTATTAATGAGCTACTAAGATACGGAAAAATAATGTCCCCAATTAAACTTATTTTACTCAGGTGTAAAAACCCAGATGTTAAGCATGTCATGTCTTTTAGGAGACAAGTTTTTGTATTATTGAATGACCCCAACTCGTCTATTGAAGTTGCGTGGACTTTCAATATTGACGGTAGTAATTATGTTATATTTGCCAGCACAGAATCAATGAAATGTTTTCATTGTGGAGGACAAGGAGACCTTAGAAGGGCTTGCCCTCAAAAAAATAATGATACTGAGAATAATAAGGCAAGAGAGCCAGCAAGTGGGGAGGACGGAGTCTCTGAGACAGCACCGGGGGCTGAGCAGCAAACGCAGCCGCCAGCGCAGACAGTGAGACCCGAGCCAGCGCCTCGACTGAAGCGGGGGATCGGTGCGGAGGTTAAAAAAAAACAATAAAGAAACAGGAGCTGAAACAGTGAATACCCCAGAGGATGCAGATTTTCAACTTGTTGAAAAAAAGAGGAAAAGACGTGTGGCCACCCCAGGAAATGTAGCTGAAGAAGGGCAGTCTGGGACTCTGAGACGCTCTCTCAGGGCAGCGGTGCTGCTGCAGCTCAGAGCTCTGGGACAGGTAAAGCTGGATCTCAGTGTAAACCTGCGATAACCCCGTGTTCAGGGAAGAAGGGTAACAGCGGCGCTGCAGTTCAGTCCAGCGCTGAGACAGCCTCCAGATCAGAGGACCTGTTGCCGGATACAGTAGCTGTGGATGACGCTGAAGAATCCGAAGAGGAGTCGGTGATATCAGAGATGGATGATGGAGGAGAGCTCTCTGACTCCTCGGTGCTGCTCGATGAGGCTCTGCCCAACCCGTCTGGTAAGAGTAAAATCTATCCAGTTGATACAATATCAGCGTTTTTAGATAAA
The DNA here is from genome assembly GCA_036884735.1 of Huso huso. NCBI lineage: Eukaryota > Metazoa > Chordata > Actinopteri > Acipenseriformes > Acipenseridae > Huso > Huso huso. The sequence goes on from JAHFZB010000065.1 coordinate 365,868, forward strand.
ACCAAAGGGAAAAGGGGAACTGATTTAACACAGTTCTTTCCTAATATCCAGCTGTTTATCTACTCTGCAAAAATAGCCATGAGAAAAGCTACGTTAGAGGAGCTAGACCAAAAGAAACGGTATCGTTTAAAAAAAAGTAATAGTCTCTGCAAGAAAGTTGTTGAATGATAACAAACCGAAGACATATTAATGGATTATTTATTAAGACATTTTAATATAGTTTTTAGTTGTTTGTTTTTTTTTTCTTTCTTTGTTTCCTATGGAACAAATTCAAATAGCTACTTTTAATGTAAATGGTTGTAGGAGTGTCAATAAAAGAACACATTTATTTCATTTCATCACACAGAAGATAGTGAATGTGATGTTTTTACAGGAACGCATAAAGACAGTATGAATGAGAGTGAGTGGCTGAGAGCGAATGGAAGGGCGGGGGCGTCTTAAGTCACGGTTCTAATGTCAGTGCTGGAGTAGCTGTGCTGTTCTCCCAGGGCTGCAAATAGATATTTTATCAGTTAGTGAGGAAATCAAGGGCGCCTTTTAAAAATAGAAACGGTTTTTAAAGGCACTGAGATTGTTTTTATCAATTTATATGCACCAAATGAGGGCAGGGAAAAAGTTTTATTTTTAAAAAATTAAATCAGGTTTTATCTAATTGTAATCCTGCACATATGATTTTTAGTGGGGGTGATTTTAATTGTACAGAACATTTTATTATGGATAGGAATCATGAAGAGCCACATCCCCAGTCTTCAAAAGAACTGTCTGCTGTTTTAAAAGTTCAAAGCCTGGTGGATGTCTGGAGGAATTTATATCCCAGAGTAAAGCAGTACACTTGGGTTAAAATCAATAATAATAATCAGATATCAAAAGCGCGACTAGATAGATTGTACTGCACTAAACAAAATCTTAATCAGATTTTTAAGAGCAATATCATTCCCACTATGTTGTCTGATCACCACTGTGTGTTACTCACCATTTGCCTGCCTTCTGCTGCTCCCTTAAAGTCATACTGGCATTTTAATACTAAATTATTGGAAGACAAACAGTTCTTAGATCTTTTTAAAGCATTTTGGGTCTCCTGGAGGCAGCAGAGTATGAAATATAGTAGTATACGACAGTGGTGGGACATTGGAAAAATACAAATTAAAATTTTCTGTCAGCAATATACTTTAAATACAACCAGGGTTTTGAACCAGACAGTTGAAGAGCTTGAGAGAGAGATATTGAGAATAGAAACAAAAATTACTTTCGATAGTGATGAAAACATCTTCCAGTCTCTGAGAGAGAAAAGAAACTCTGAGCAGCCTACTGGAGGAAAGAGTGAAGGGGTCCCTCATCCGCTCTCGTTTCACACAGCTAAAGGACATGGACGCACCCACCAAATTCTTTTTCAATTTAGAGAAGGTGGTGGTGGAGAGTAAGCAGCTGTTTTGTGTGCGTCTGCCCTGCGGGAAGGAGGTGCACAGTAAAGATATTAATAGTGCAGCTGTGTATTTCTACACCCAGCTGTTTAGTGCCGAGCCCCTGTGATGAGGAGCAAATTGCTTTACTGCACCAGGACCTGCCCAGCTTGTCTCAAGAAGAACAGCACCCCTAGAAGCCTGTTTGACAATGCAGGAGCTGACGGAGGCAGTCACTCAGGTGTCACCAGGAAAAGCCCCTGGGATTGATGGCCTTCAGGCAGAGTTTTATAAAAAGCTCTGGCCAGTGATTGGGGAAGACCTTTTCCAGGTTTTACAAGAGTGCATTAGAGAAGGAGAGCTGCCTTTGAGCTGTCGTCGGGCTGTGATTACACTGTTGCAAAAAAAAAAGGAGATCTAAAAGAACTAAAGAATTGGCGCCCGTCTCACTTTTATGTTCGGATTATAAAATATTTTCAAAAGCCTTGGCCAATAGACTGAGGGAATGTATTCACACTGTGGTTCATAAAGACCAGTCATATTGCATTCCTGGAAGGACAATATTTGATAATATCTTTCTAATCCGAGACTTTAACTGCTAGTAATCTTTTTTAATCTTGATTTTTTCTAGATCAAGAAAAAGCATTTTAGGGTGGATCACAAATATCTTTTCTCTAGATCAATTTGTTTAAAAAGCAGGCGACTTACAGAGATTAGGGTGTGGATCAGCTGCAAATATCTTGTTCACCCGAAAAAACAAGGAGGTTAAGTGATTACAATGATCTTTTGGATTTTTGGTCCTTTTCTTTAACCACTTTCTTTTGGTTTTTTCATTTTTTTTTCCCTGTTATATAAAAAATGTTTTTAGTGTTTTGAAAATTAATAATAACTTGAGCCGTCCGTTTCCGGTGTACAGAGGGATTCGCCAGGATGTTCCCTATCAGGCATGTTATATGCCCTCTCTATTGAACCTCTGCTTTGTCATCTTAGGAGTAAGCTGGCTGGTCTGAGTATACCTTTTACACGGATGCACCTCCAGTCAAACTGTCTGCCTATGCTGATGACGTTAATGTCTTCATCACCAGTCATGCTGATGTGTCAGCACTGAGAAACAGTTTGGACATTTTCAGAAAGCCTCATTGGCCAAGGTGAACTGGGGCAAGTGCAGCACATTCTTGTCAGGGGAGTGGCATGGAGCTGGCCCCCGATGCTCCCTCAGCCATTGCGCTGGGGGAGGACTGGGATCAAGGTTCTGGGAGTCTATTTGGGAGAACGACAGTATGAATCCAAGAACTGGGAGGATTTAACAGAAAAGGTTAAGGGAAGGCTGCAGCGTTGGCGGTGGCTGATACCTCAGTTGTCATACAAGGGGAGAGTTCTTGTGATCAACAATCTGGTGGCCTCCATGCTATGGCACAGGCTGGTGTGCCTGGATCCTCCCCCAGGGCTGATAAATGAGATACAAAGAGTGCTATTGGAGTTTTTTTGGAGTGGCCATCATTGGCTAAAGCCAGCTGTCTTGTACCTGCCCCCTAGTGAAGGGGGTCAAGGGTTAGTGGATGTACGCAGTCGTGTGGCTACTTTCCGGTTGCAAGCAGTGCAGCGTTTGCTGTTTTTACCTGAGCTAAGCTGGAGAAACATCGCCTTCTCTTTCCTGCACAGAGTGAGGGAACTGGGCTGGGATTGGCAATTGTTTTTAATAAATCTATCTCAGCTAGACACCAATGAACTCCCAGATTTCTATAAGAACATGCTCAATGCCTGGCGAATGGTGAAGGTGGAGAGACTGGAGGATTATTTGACCGTAGGAGCATTGCTAGAGGAGCCTTTATTTTTTAACTCCTTGTTCCCTGCAGATGGTTTCCAATCTGGGGCGTTGTGCTCTAGTTTTGCAAAAGGGGGCATTACAAAACTAAAAGATTTACTGCAGGTGAGCATTGGGAGGTGGAGAGAGGTGGAAAGCCTGGCCAAACAGCTGGGAATTCACTCACTCAGAGTACTAGAGAATCTTTTGAAAAAGCCCAGAGACTCTTTCTCCCCTAGGGTTACAGAGATGTTGAACCAGGCTCTGGGAGGCACTGATGAGCAAGAGTTGGCTTGCCCTTCCTTTTTAGTGTCCCCTGCTGTTCCTGAAAACCTTGGGGAAGGTTTGTACAGTATTGAGAGGCTGCAACAGCTTCCTGCACACTCTTCTGGAAAAAAGGAGCTGTACACACTCTGTGTTAAGGTGTGCCATGTGAATGCGCTAAAGACACTGCGGATACCAGGTTGGAGAGCTCATGTGGACTGTGTAGGTAGTACTGCTCCGGCCTGGAGGTCTTTATATAAACCGCCTTTGCCTAAGCGTTCAGGAGATCTACAGTGGTGCATTCTTCATGGCATCATAGCCACTGGGCGCCATGTCCACCGTATTGACCCCTGCAGTTAGTAAAGACTGTGTTTTTTTTTGTGGAGAGGAAGAAACACTGTTTCATCTTTTTACTGACTGCAGAAGGCTGGACCCTTGTTTAATGCTATTGCTGAATTGCTAAATTCTTTAAATGTGTTTTTTACTAAAGAATTATTCATTTTAATTTTCCTTACAGTCACAAGACACGATTTAAAAGTGCTTTAATTAATTTTATATTTGGGCAAGGAAAATTAGCAATCTGGAAAACCAGGAAAAACAAGCTGCAGGGGTTGGGGAATTTATAACGCTGAATTAATGTTGAAATTATTTGTTGAAAACAAGAATTCAAATTGATTTTGCTTATTTTTCTTTAGTCCATGACTTACAGAGTTTTCAGCAGCGTTGGTGTGTGAATGAGGGATTGTGTGTGCTGGGGGGAGGAGAGCTACAGTTTTTGTGTGAAATAATCTGGATGTATTTATTTATGTGCATGTATATACAGATTTATCTAATTGGGGAGAAAAAAAAAAAATATATATATATATATATATATATATATATATATATATATATATATATATATATATATATATATATATATATATATATTATATATATAATCTGTTTATATATAAAAAAAAAAAAAAAAAAATAGGTGTATTGTGAATTGTTAATTACTTTATTTGTTTTTTTTCAAAATGTTTTTCAATAAAGGACCCTTAAAAGTCAAGTCTCTCTCTCTCTCTCTCTCTCCACATTTTCTTTCTATAAAAATATAGAATCACGTATTTTAAAAAAATAAATATTACTGTAGTAAAGGTGGGACTGAACAATGGAGCATACAAAATAGTAGCCTGCATTATAAAATTGTAAAAGCGCTGAGCTTCACACCACTACTACAGTCTAGGTACAGCAGCTATTTTATAGATACATAATGGTGTAACTTTATGAGGGATTCTGTCTTCCTTTTAAGAATTTAAATATACCTATGTGTAAACTTTTGGACGAGCAGCGTATACGAAGAGTGTAGGCTGAACTTGGGCAAAGCAGAGAGGAGTTGCCCTTCGATTCCTCCTAATTATGAAAAGCTGTTTTAATAACGCAGTTGGATTTATTTTTTAACATGAATACAACCCGCTAATCACAAAATTAAAAAAAAAAAAAAAAATTATATAAGTGTTGTTTTTATGAAGTCCTTTAAAATGGACAATACATCCTAATGTAGAAAAAAGTTATATTTTTTAGTATTAACTTAAATATAAAGGACTTCATAAAAACAACACTTCTATGAAATGTCACAAAGATTAACAAACGTGTCTTGTATAGCAAAATTGATTGGCCAAAAAATTCCTCAGATGGGAATTTTTTTTTAAAATTTTATTAGTATTACAGCTCCCGAGTCTCAAAAGCTTTCATGATAACCTACCTGGACAGTTGTATTCATGTATTCAGTACTGGTGATATGATGCGTTCTTTGTATTTATAATCCAAAGGTGGAAACTGACCAACAGAAAACAATAATGAGACACAGGCAGTACCAAATGCTGGGTGCTGCTCTGTATAAATAATAGACAGGGAAGTCCTGATTGAATAAACAAATACACAGTAAATAAACACACACACAAAACATACACGGTCACCAGTCCTTTAGTGAGTGCAGTAGTGTGAATGGTGAATTTAACAGTGGTGCTCTACTGCAGTGATGCTCCGGGTGTGTGCTGGCCTCTGGCGACAGCTCCGGAACTTTGTGTCATAGCCGTCTGACAATACAACCAGCAACAGGTTAGACAAACGCTCACAATACACTTAACACAGGTCCTTCCGGTATCCATAAACATTTACCCAAGCGATGGAACCCATTACAATTCTCCGTCCCCTCTTTATGCTGTCACACATGACCCCTTGGTAAACGAGTGCAACCACCTCTCCAATCTGCGGCTGCCACGTCGTTTCCCTTCCGGGTCAATGCGTTCTTGCAACGGAGTCTCGCCTTCATCCAGACTGGCTGACTTCCCCGACCCTGAGAAAAGAACTGTCAGACCAGCCTGTCAAAAGAACTTGGTTCTCTGCTTAGCGCCCTCACAGATCGGGAGGAGATTTACAACCAAGCATCATTGTATTTCTGTCACATTGTGATACATTTCCATAAGTATGTATATTTGAAGTACCAAATGGGGCCCATAATGAAAAAATGGGGCCCAGAAATCTGTTTTGTGCCAGGCCTACAAAGTTTATCCACAACTGTCTGAGACATGCCTACCTGCCTGCTGGAACAGCTGATTGCTTTCAGCTGCTGCTCCACACACACAGGTAGTCGTCACCAGTGGAGCACCACAGCACTTAAATAATTAATTCATCTATTTATACAATAAAATACATATTTACCATGTGCATATCTACTCATTTCCAGTAATTCTTATGTTAGTTGTTACAATAAGCTGCCTCTCTCTCCTCTGTCCTAATTCTCCTCGACCTCTCTGCTGCCTTTGACACTGTTGATCAGTCTATTCTACTATCATCTTTCGCTGACCTGGGAATCTCTGGCACTGCTCTGGCCTGGTTCTCCTCCTACTTTTCCAACCACACTTACCCAGGTAACCTGGTGTGGAGCAACCTCCACCTCGCCCCCTCTCTCAACAGGAGTCCCCAAGGGTCAGTCTTGGGTCCTCTCCTGTTTCTTGCTCTACACCCGCTCCTGGGCCCCTCATCGCATACTATGGTTTCTCACCACCATTTCTATGCTGATGATGCTCAGATTTTCCTCTCCTTCCCCCACCTCTGACTCCACCATCCCCTCCAGTATCTCTACCTGTCTGTCTGTTATTTCCTCCTGGATGCACTCGCATCACCTCAAACTCAACCTCTCTAAATCTGACCTCCTTTTTTCCCCTCCTCCCCTCCTCTGATCTCTCTATCTCTGTTCCTCTGGAATCTACCACACTCTCTCCCTCTTCCTCCGCTAAGAACCTCGGAGTCACCCTGGACCCTTGCCTCTCTTATTCCCAGCACATCTCCACTCTGGCACGACTTGCCGATTCTTCCTGAGCAACATCCGAAGAATCGACCATTCCTCACCAACTCGCCACCCGGCTCCTGGTCCAGGCCTTGGTACTCTCCCGCCTAGACTACTGCAACTCAACTCCTGGCTGGCCTCCCTGCGTCCGCAACCCGACCACTCCAGCTCATCCAGAACTCCGCTGCCCGCCTGGTGTTCTCTCTGCCTCACTTCTCCCACGCAACTCCACTTCTCCGCTCACTCCACTGGCTCCCGATCACCGCTCGCATCCAGTTCAAGACTCTTGTACTAGCCTACAGATGCCTTGACCACACTGCACCCAGCTACCTCCAGACCCTCATTTCTCCCTACACCCCCCTCGACCTCTCCACTCCGCCTGCACTAGAAGACTGGCTCTACCTCCTCTACACTCCCCTGCCTCCAGAGCCCGCTCCTTCTCCACCCGCCCCCAAAGGTCATTCAAAATGATCTAGACAGCATTCAGAACTGGGCAGACACATGGCAAATTACATTTAATAGAGACAGGTGTAAGGTACTGCACACAGGCAATAAAATGTGCATTATAAATATCATATGGGAGATACTGAAATTGAAGAAAGAATCTATGAAAAGACCTAGGAGTTTATGTTGACTCAGAAATGTCTTCATCTAGACAATGTGGGGAAGCTATAATGTTAAAATGTTAAAACTTTACAATGCATTAGTGCGCAACCTCATCTAGAATATTGTGTTCAGTTCTGGTCATCTCGTTACAAAAAGGATATTGCTGCTGTAGAAAGAGTGCAAAGAAGATTGACTAGAATTATTCCAAGTTTAAAAAGGCATTTCATATGCAGACAGGCTTAAAGAATTGAATCTATTCAGTCTTGAACAAAGAAGACTACGCGGTGATCTGATTCAAGCATTCAAAATGCTAAAAGGTGTAGACAATGTCGACCCAGGGGACTTTTTTGACCTGAAAAAAGAAACAAGGACCAGTGGTCGCAAATGGAGATTAGATAAAGGGCATTCAGAACAGAAAATAGGAGGCACTTTTTACACAGAGAATTGTGAGGGTCTGGAACCAACTCCCCAGTAATGTTGTTGAAGCTGACACCCTGGGATCCTTCAAGAAGCTGCTTGATGAGATTCTGGGATTAATAAGCTACTAACAACAAAACGAGCAAGATGGGCTGAATGGCCTCCTCTCGTTTGTAAACTTTCTTATGTTCTTCTTATGCATGTGCTGTTTTCTCGTGCTTCCTGCTGATTGTGACATATGGCTGCTGTGCGGTATGATTGGAGGATTGAGTATGCAAATCGCGAACTGTCGCTGTTCAGGGGTGTGTGCTGAATTGCAAGAGAGAAATCGACTGAGAGAGCGTGTAAAAGTACGTTTTCTAAATGAGCAAAACAATAAACAATAAACGGTAGTTCTAACTGCCATTAAACCTGAAATCCTTTCCTTCCTGTCTCCCTTACTGCCGATGAGGAACCACATGCACTGCCGCTACAATGTGCGCCCTATACTATTACAACAGGGCATCTGTTTCTAAACAAATGACAGAGTCTCTGTATAAATCATGTATTTTCACATACAGCATATTATGTACATCTATACACATTTAATTTTAGTTGGAGTACAAATTTTATTAGGTTAACAATTAAAAATAAACATGGTTGGGTATTATGACAGAATGCATATTTTTTCTTTTTGGTTTTTTCTTATTTTTCTTTTTCCCCAATTTCATACAGGTTAATGTTTGAAAAATAAGTCCGAAAAATTCACATAAAATTTTACTACTGTAGTAATAAAAAGAAAATTCGGAACACTACGATTCATAATGCTATACTGTGACATTTACTTCTTTCATTCATGCTAGCCTGCATATTACCAAACAAAATACCGTTGGTGCTGTCGAAAGAAAACTAATGACCCAACCGGAATTTATTGACACTTAACCATGTTTTATTAATTTACTTATTTAAATGCTTAACTTATTTAAGATTCCATTAAACAATGTTATAACAATATAGACGTTGGGGCGATATCATGGTCGCTTGGCCAAAAATAAAAACAGAAAAACAAAATCTGTATGCCACTAGGTGTCACTATTGACCATCTTCATATCAGAACACTTTTCATTTAAGCGTTGGTCCTGTACATATTTCTTTTAACTTACTTTTATAACAAATTGTATGTGTATATTCAAAATTAAAATATTCACTAAATGAAATGTTCAAAAGAAATAAAAATCAAATGGAAATAAGTGAAACAAATATCAATAATTAACAGTAATAACAACAACAATAACTATTTAGACAATCTTTTTGTACTGTTGACCCAAATTTGCCTATTGCAGAGTATAATAACATTTGTTTAGCACCAGTATATATCCTTGTAACAGGGGGAGACCTGTACTGACTCTTCTGATGTGTTCAAAGTGCTGCAGGAAGAGGGCAGCAGTCCGTCAATATCCGCCTGTCAGTCATGGCAGTGACACGGAGAGGTGGGAGAGTGGGTGTGCGGGCTTTCCTTCTCTCTGAATGGCTGAGAGGCGGGTCTTGGGGGATTGCTGGCCCTATAAAATAACATTCTGCAGTTCCCTCAGGTCTGTCCTTTTTAAAAGGCGTGTGGATGCTCTGGTCCAGATCCAAGACACGGCCAGGAAGGAAAATCCCTTGACAGACCTCACATGAAAGGCTGCCCCAAATACTGTAGAAAACTACAGTACCATCGAGAATGAGTGTCTCGCAGTAAAATGGGCAGTCGAATCACTCCGTACTACCTCCTGGGCCGACATTTCACCCTGGTTACAGATCATGCCCCCTTAGCATGGCTTCACGGATGAAGGATAGCAATGCCAGAATCACGCGGTGGTTCTTGGCCCTGCAACCCCTATGCCTTCAGGGTTGTCCACCGAGCAGGAAAGCTGCATCAAAACGCAGATTTTTTTCTTGGGAAGGCATGGGGATGTAGGATTTTCGAATGGACCTGTGGTGCCATTCTGAGGGGAGGATGTGTAACAGGGGAGACCTGTACTGACTCTTCTGATGTGTTCAAAGTGCTGCAGGAGAGGTGGGAGAGTGGGTGTGCGGGCTTTCCTTCTCTCTGAATGGCTGAGAGGTTGGTCTTGTGGGGGATTGCTGGCCCTATAAAATAACATTCTGCTGTTCCCTCAGGTCTGTCCTTCTAAAAAGGCGTGCATGGACGCTCTGGTCCAGATCCAAGACACGGCCAGGAAGGAAAATCCAAAAGAAAAGAAAGTCAAAAGAAAGAAAACGGTTAGCGTGGAAAACCGTGGGCAGACCCCATCAGTATTTGTTTTAGCAGACTGAGGGAGTGGTGAGGGTAGTTACCTCTTGCCCCAGTTAACGGGGGAGGCACAAGCAGCAGCGAGGGCGCTGTCGCCCGACCGGATGATGGACTACCCCACGCTAAAGCCACCATCCTGAATCGCGTGGGGGCCACACGGGGGATATCGGAGGAAGTTTCGGGAGGCGCTTCTCGCCGAGGAGCACCCAGAACCATTGCCCATTGCCTGAATGAGTACGCCATGGGGTGGCTAACCCCGGATGCAACCACGAAAGCCAGGCTGGTGGAAATCATTGTGGTGGGCGGTTTCTGGAGTGTTTAGCTCCGGGACCCACGGCTGTGAGTACAGTGGCAGGCACCCACCACCCTGGATCAGGCGGTTGCATTGGCAGAGCAGTACCAGGCAGCCGAACCGACACCAGCTAGGCTGCCTGGGCGAAGCACTGTGGGATCATCCGCACCACCGCCCTGGATACGGCCCGAAGGGACTGGGGAAGGAGTGTACAAGGTTTTGGACAGGGGGGGCGGTGAGAGCTCGGCCGGGAACCGGGCAGGGTGGGGTCCCCGGGGCTGCTGCGGTGTCGGACCGGGGTCTCACGCGGCCACCTTACTGTCGAGCCTTTGATGGCTCCTGTGTTTCCACCTCTTGCTGAGGCTTCAGGGCGAGAAACTAGCCCACTGCAGTGTTATGCGTGCCGGGAGGTGGGGTCACCTGGCTGGATTGCCCGTGATGGAATGTGACATCAGCCCGACCAGGTAAGCCTGTTCAATTACCTCAGTCACTTCAGCAGACGGGTTTTGTTATTCCTGTGACAGTGGATGGTACAAAAACCCAGGTGCTCCTGGATTCAGGGTGTGGTCAGTCCCTAATACAGGATAGCCTAATCTCACTGGGGGGCATAAACAGTTATTGGGACAGGTGCATATTAAATGTGTTCATGGGGAATGCGCCCTATCCCAAGATCAGTGTGAATATAACTATTGGCCAGCAGGTGGCCTTGGTGCATGTAGGATTGTGTCCTCGATTGCCAGTACCAGTAGTTCTGGGACGGGACTGTGGGCAGTTTAAGGATTGGTTAGCTGCCCTGACAGCCCCGTCTTCCCTATTGGCTAAGAAGGAGGAAGTAGTGGAGAGATCTTCCCCTTCTGTGACCCGACTTGGTTTTGCCATAGATTTAGACCTCTCGAAAAACTAAATGGGAATGCCGGGCCGCTAAGAATGAGGGCTGGCAATGGAGGGGAGTCTGAGAGGTTTCAGGTGGGGGTGGTTGGTGAAGAGTCTGGGGGAGGCCGCGGAGCCAGCACAGGGGTCTGGCTCGGCAGCCTCCGCTCAGGGACCGACCCGACCCCGAGCTGAAAGCGATGGGAGCTGATTTTTTAGCTCATTCCGATGACTTCTGACTCAAGCAAGGGCGTGACGGCGTGCTGGGCAGGCTCTTTGACCAAGCATCGGTGGTTAATGGTCGTGTGGTCGAGCCCAGGCGTGCCGCCACGTGCACCTCACTTTGAAATTAATCGAGACCTTCTGTGCCGTGTTGAAAAATTACCCCAGGCGGGAGGTGCATCATCAGTTGCTCATTCCTCAGCCCTTTAAGGAGGATTTGTTGCAGCTTGCTCACGCTATTCCCCTGTCTGGTCATTTAGGAAGGACAAAACCAAAGCGAGGCTTGTGACACGGTTCTATTGGCTGGGGTTGGATGGTGACGTCAGGCGTTTTTGTGAGCGGTGTTGGGGTGTCAGAAAGCTAGCCCTAGAGCCGTCCTATGAGCACCACTGCTGCCGTTGCTAGTAGAAGCTCCATTTGAGCGTATTGGAGTAGATATAGTGGGACCGTTAGAAAAGGGTGCGGCAGGATACACACACCTA